>JAOEHI010053887.1:0-43884 GCA_025447815.1 Percopsis transmontana | reverse complement strand
ACTGAACTAGTTCATTTTAAAATGTGTGAACTGAACTTTGAACTAGTTCATGTAGAAAATTAACTTTCCCATCACTGAGGTAAAGCTCATAAACCTCCAGAGATGTATTCAGTACATCGTTACGATCTACCCACTTCAATAAGTCTGGAATAAACATTAATAAATAAAACCAAAAAGCAAACTGAATGACCAATGAACAATGTTGTCCCAATAAACGACTGCTAAGGTTCTTTAGAACAGTTGGGTCAGAGAGGGTCAGAGAGACAAGAAAACATAAGGTGCAAAAAGAGCAACAGGAACTTCATTGGAATGATAAAGTTGGAGAGAGAAATAGAGGCTACGGGGGTAATTGCTTTTTTGCACTAGCCAAGACCAACCTCTGGCTATCATAATTTAATGTCTTTATTTCATCAATTCATATGTTACTTCTGTGCCGCATGTAACAGCTGTTTAAAAACAAAGGATTATAGAAATGCCTCCCTCTCAATTTTGCTCCACTGGGTTTGTACTTGAATTTCTGATGTTAGGAATCCTCTCCTGCGTCCTATTCGCCTTTATAGTTTTCTCAGCCCGCAGATCATGAAGTAATTCTTGACTCACTAACACACTTACTTTGAGCTACGGTCTCAGGAGGTCTTAGATATTATCAGGACACTTGTTTCTCTGTCCCCTTTCTGTTATTGTACTGAGCGTCTTACTCCTAAGAATCTTATCTTACCACTATTGTCCCAGTACACCATTTAAAAAAAAAAGTAGCTATGGGATCTTGTAGAGAATCATGCGGGCTCTGTGCCAGCTCAAAAGAGCCTATTGGCAGTGATAAAAAGACAGCTGCTAACACTGTAAAAGAGACATAAGAACTAAATGAGGGCTATTTGTAAAGTATTGAATACAAGAGCCAAAACCCATCAAGTTAGGAATGGCTTGTCTTCAGGGCTATCAGTGAATAATGATGAATTTCTTTATTCGCCTTTTTTTGTGCTAGCGTTGTCTACCCACATACAGCGCAGCGCCAGCAATTAGCATGAATGGCTTTTTAAAATACCTTTTGTCACAAACAAGTCAGGCTCCGTCTCGAGGCGTTACACAGGAAAATACAGGGGGGCAAAATGCAAAGAGCTTGAATCAAAGTGGTTCTGACAAAGTAAAGGAGTCTCACTGCGTTGTCACATTGTTCTCAACCGAGCCAATCTTAGCAATATTGATGAGGAGTTGGAAAAATAAAACAGAATAAATAAGAAGCAGCAAAGGATAGAATGAGTTTCTTTTTTAGATGAGCTCTCTGTAGCTCTAGCGGGGTTTGGCAAACTACACAGTAAAATAACAATCTTCTTTGGATAGATTTAGGCGAGCAAACAGTTGCAAACAGCTTAGATCGCTCAGCGCAGAAATGGGCTTGTTTTGTTGTTTTGAAGCTTTTGATCCTGCCAGCATCCACAATAATAAATAATTGCATCCCCACATTGCATCCCCACTTGATTCTGGTCGACACTCTTTTACACTAGGCAGGCAGTCTTACTAGAGTCTATGTGAATGCAGTCTTAACACAATCATTTCCTTGTCTACTCATTCCAACACTATCAAAGGTGTTTCACATTATCTGTAATATTCAGTCTTGGCTCACGTAGTGTGTGATCCTCAATAACGTCATTTATAATCTCACACTGCCGAGAGCCAATAGAGTGAGCTCTCTAGCTGACGCATACAGTACCTACTACAGTGGATGACAGCTTGCCAACTGGATGATTGCCATGCTTCCACTGCAGCCCCGGCTCATTTCCTGACCGACTCCTAGAATAGGAACATTGTTGAGGAGCTACAGAAATCAATGGAGCTATGCAACAGCGTTTGCATTTCCATCGCATGTGTCACAATGATTGACAGCCTATAACACAGTTAGGTCTATATAATTAGCAAAGCTGCGTCTCACCATGTTATGCCATTCTAATCGTGATCAAAGGTGGACCCCCCCACCCAACAAGTTACCTGTATGGCATGACCTCTTTCTCATTGTCTTTAAATTCATCAGGCTTTTATTGTTAATAAATGCAGAGGTAGCCTACTTTTTCCTTTATTTAACTCTCTGTTCAATAAAGACGTACACCTCTCTTTTTCTCTGGATCTTTTTCTCTGGATCTTTTTCCGTCTTCCTGCCTGTGTTTAACAGCCTGTCTCCCAAAGGTGATGCACACAGTAAGAGCTATACATACCTTTGTTGCTTCTCTCCATTAGAAGAGCGAGGCATTACAGTCACTCGCCGAATGTAGAGAAGTTCAGGCATGGAGAGCTTTTTCCCCAAAACAACTTTCATTTTAATAGGCGCATGGCGCAGATGGATTACCGGGTGAGTTTGAAGCAGTGTCTGCATCTTTCTTAACAACAGTGAGTACAAGCATGCAGAGAGTAAACAAATGACTCGGTCAATGAGTTAACTGCGTAGAGAACAGAAATTGCCTACAGAGTGGTTATGCCAGTTTTGGTTCGTTAACGCATGCAGAACATACCGGCCTGACTTCGGTGATGTGTGTTTCTTCGGGACATCTTTGTGTTAATGTAGGATGTATGATTATACAAAATATTTGTCATCACTTGACTAGCTATGAATCTGTGTGCATATATACTGTAAGGGAAACATTTTCTCTTTGTAATATCCTCTGTGTCACTGAGGGCCACTGGGAGACTTGTTCGCATGGTTTTTTAATGGTCTGTTGTCAATTAGTGACACTCACATAGGAAGTAAAGGCCCTTTGGGGAGAGAGAGAGAATATTAGACGGAGGGAGGAGGAAAGGGGATGATAGATGGATGCAGGAATAGCTGCCGACAGAGGGAGATGAGCGGAGCAAGGAAAGAACAAGGGAAGGGAAGGGGGGATAGAGAGATGGAGGCACTCGTATGGAGAGAGAAAGGGGGAAGGGAGAAACAAGGAATAGGGATGGATAGGAACCGATTGAAGAGAAGGAAGAGGTGGCTGAAGGAGTAAGAGCGATTGAGATAAAAAGGGGAACAAGGGCTGATGGACAGATGGGTGAACATTAGAGGAAGATAGCTCACACACACACTTGTTCTGGCCTCCAGTGGTTTCATCTCCACCAGGTCATTGAGATCAAGAGAGAAGCACGTCGGTTCCATTCACATAACAAACGCACCTTCTTAAACCTCCTTAAAGAAAAGACACCGGTACAACGCGATGAAAGCTGCGTGGCTGTACACTTCACAACCCAACAAGAGTCTGCAAACAGCAGTTACCTGAAATCCCAATAAATGCCGGCTTCCTCAAGTGGATGAACTGTTAGAGGAACTATCCATTTCTCCTTTCCCCTCCATCTCTCTCTCTCTCTCTCTCTCTCTCTCTCTCTCTCTCTCTCCCTCCCCACGGGTATTAGAAGAGAGGATGGCGGTAGGCAGCACGAGAAAAGGATAGGAAGGGCAGAGGGGTCAAGGACACAAGTGAAAGTATGCATGTCTGATGTGTACACACACACATACAGTACACATCAACAAGTGTGCTGTATATAAAACCATGTGGATAAATGTGCTGGCACACTGGCTGTGTTCCAGCTAAAAGGCAGCTAAAAGACTAGTTAGGCAGCAACTCAAGTGACAAGTTACCTCGGAAGGCAACGGTTTCAATTGTAGCTACGTAACATTACAAATCTATTGCAGGGTCTGTACGCCTGTAGTGGGCTGTCCCCAGACTGAATACATAATACTGCAGCTCCGGAGGGCCTTACAACTATCCGTGTGTGTGTGGTGTATGTGCATGATTGAGTGCCTCATATTGTCAGATATCATTACACACTGCAGCCTGCTTTCAGCTCATTCACAACAAAATGATCCCAAATAACAATCAACCACACAGCCTATCTGCACCCTTAATGTCCTATTGGACATGACAAATTTTACTTTCCCTCATTTTCCTGCCATTATGCCGTCCCCCACCCCTATTAAAGAGCCATTGTAAGGTCGAACCCATGTGAAAAAAAAAAACATTAGTAAAACTAAGTTATGCCTTCATTTTTTCCCAGCTCGCCTTGACAACACACGCCAAGAAGCCACAGCTTTTTCTCTATGAGACAACTGTGTTGAGGACAATTGTGGTTAATGGGGCTTAGCCTGCTTGCATTTACAGCCCGGCGTGTCCAAACATGGGCTCCACCTAAAGTATTGACGTGTGATGTCTTTTTTGCCTTACTGGGAAAATAGTAAGCAAAAGGACTGGGTTATAAGAAATTAAGCGTATACATTTTCACTAACATGGATATTTAGTGTTTGTTTTCAGATATTGCTTGACCCTATTACAGGTATGGCGTGTATGCATATTACTGTATTTATGTTATCATGATTGCATATTCTCATACATGTTTACATCATGTTATTGCTGTTAAAATTTCATTTCTGCTGCTGGCCTATTCGGCCCTATTGCCTCGAACTAGCCCTTCTACCAAAGATAAATTGTTAAATAGCATACTTCTATAGGTTCCAATAAATTGCTTTTGTACCGTAAGACGAGAGTGGTCTGACTGAACACCACATAAGTCCATGCACCCACAAGGCACCATTTCAATCGGGGAGGCAGTAGTATAAGAGGTATTACTGTTATACTGTGTGGGCCGTTTTAATGCTGCTACACATTCCAATCAGCTTGGGCCATCACAAGAGGATGATAGCAATGTTTTGTACACAGAGTCATCGTTACAAAAATGACAGGGCAACAGAATGTTGTTTTTTTCTATAGAAAATCCAAGTATAAATGGTGCTCAAGGTAAGGAGAGGGTTGAGCTGGGGTTACAGCATGTTAAATACAGGGAGAGCTATAGGAAAATGGGAGATGAATTCCACTTATGTCACAGAGGACATGATTACGGTAGCCGTGGAGATGCTTGCGGTCACCATAGCAACTGAGGATGTAGGAGCATGTAGCCCATAATTCTTAACGCTTGAATCTAATGGACTACACTCCAGTGTTGACCATTGGTAGACAGCTGTACATATTGTGTTCACACATGCAATGTTCTCACTGCATCGGTAGCCTACACCAGATCCCTATACTCTTTGGCATTGAATACCTCTGAAGCTGTTATTAATGTCCATATTTGAGGGACACTTTTGATAAAAAAATCGGAATATTTATTATCTTTTACATCCCCTCACTCAAATGAATTGTTCTGAATCATTGTAAAGGTACACAACGAGCAATTTTATTCTACGTAGTGGGTCACCTTGCCATGGAGGTCGCTAAGGTTGTCTTAGCTAAGTCCGATTACAGTCAAAGAACCACTGTTTTCGGGTTGAAACTGCTTGTTGGACCTTTTAATGTTATGACTAGAAATATTAATGTCCCCTGACATAAACCTCATTAAGTTGTGTTTTCTTGACTACTCAATATGGTTTAACCAGGGAACTTCGGGTCTCACCCAAAATACAGACTGATTGGGTAGAAATTGTGGATGTAGTATTGTCAAAATTGTATCTTTGAAAATTTAACAAAGGGCAAAGAGAGATATAGATTATGTACAGGAGTTATTGTGTGTCGTTTGTGTGTGAGTGTGAGTGAGAGAGGGAGAATAAAGAGACTAAGCTAAGAGAAAAATTACATGCACGGCACATAGCTTGATGTTAGCAAAGCACACAGCATGTTGACGTGTCAACAGGGACATCTGAACCAATAATGGGTTGTTTGGAAAACTGCTTGCGATCCCAGAGAAATGCAGGTCAGGAAATAGCAGAGAGCACCATAGGAAATGGGACAGTGGCAGCAATGTTTAACTCCTAGAACTTAACATTGAGGCAGGGGGCAATTTTCAGCAGGACAAAGCATCAAGAATTAATGTTCCACTCAGCTTAGCGGAACAGAAACACAATTCTCTCTCAGTTGGCAAAAGCTGAAAGAAAATGAGGAGGGTGGGCCAGCATGAACAGGCAGGAAAGAAATGCATAACACAACACAAAAGGACAGAGAAAGACTTGAAACGTACATCTTGGGGGACCTGGAGGCAGTATATACCAGTGGTTAGGGGTGTGTGAATCCCAGCCAAAATAGGCTCTGGGATCAACCCTCAATACGCCTAACCCTACCTGCTCCTTAACACTAGAAACTTTTTGTCTAAGGAATTACATATGAACACAATGCACGGAGACATCTGTATCCTATTGTTCTCGTTCCCATCAGGCCTCCATCACTTGAAATTCCATAATTGAATTTTGTACTCGCTGTAAGTAGCTTTGAAAAGCATCTGTTGAGCTAATTTTAATCAATAATGAGGTAGGACAAATGATTCAAATGTCTATTCACCCCCACATACCCCATTGGGTTGAAATGCCCCTTTAATAAGATCCCTTTGAAAGATATTACAATACTTTACAGAATAAATGGAACATTTTCTATTTAGGTAAGAAGAAACATTCCTATTACACACACACACACACACACACTACAGAGAATTCACTTATAGCACTCCACACACACATAGGTGCGCCACAGAGTGATCCAAAGTAATCCAAAGTTAAAAATGCGGCTATATAAACTATAAATCTATTGACTTTGCCAATTGAATTTATATGAGGTAAATGACTATTAGATCCTATCTATCAGATATATATCAGATAATTGAATCATTTGATTCAGGTTTGCTACCCCATAGCTTGCAGCCTTGGTACCTTGGGAGCTTGTATCAGTGGACCTGTGGCTTCACCAACGTTTCATTACCGCAACATCTAGGCTCGATGTTATCCGAGATGGGTTAATAGAGGAAAAGCTTTGAGGCATTTCGATGGCATGCAGTGTAAGTTGGAGAGAAGGGCTTGGTATGGGAGTTTTAATTTGTATGTTTCATAATGTGGCTTTTTGTCCATGAGGTTAGCATCAATCCACTGCAATATTATTTATTATATATCTATTCTCAGCTGCTTTAAGCTACAATTCTCTCTACTCTACTAACCTAAAATACACTTACAGCATTATAGCATTTTGCAGATGCTTTTATTCTAAGTGACTTAATAAGTACATTTGTCAATAGCTGAATAGGTCACATACCAGTCATCAAAGTGAACACAGTTCGTCAGCAGTCATGAGGGCTAGATTAGTTATTAAGATTCATACTATTTCATAAACACATCATTAAGTACTTTAAAAGTAATTGCTGAGAGCCCCATCCCAGCATAGATGTGGGTTTTTTTATAATACTGTACCCTTATCATCATTACCACCACCACTCATGTATTATTCAACTAAATGTTTACCTTGCTGGATACAGAAGAAAAAATAGGACATTAATCTGCACAAGAGAGGATAAACTGTCCAAGAATATTTTAACTCAGGGAGCTAAAATAATTTTTACCATGTGCATCCATCCTCAGAAAATAGATTGTGATCCACGGTCTGGAATATATGAAAGAATCCATATGTTAAATGAACATAGAATGCAAAAGCTAGCCTTTTGGTGTTATAGGCATTTCTGACACCTTCCAAAGGTTACAGATGTATTGTCATGCACTATTCATGGTGGACTAGTGTGTGTGTGCTTTTAGATACAGTGGTGAAAAAGTTAAGTACTGTAGAGTATTACTTTAAGTATTATGGTTCTTTTAACTGAGGGTGTGACTGGTTCGAAATAAATTCATGTTTTATTTTATTACATGTAATATTTCCCTTTGCTTCTCTCATTACTACAGGTGTGCACAGGTTTTCAAATATTCAATTAACCATTTGGGGGGCCAGTATTAGCCTACTAAAAATCACTATATGGCAGTGGTGTGCCATAAGGCCCTTAAACCTCTTCAGAGAAGGGGAGACAAAAACGAGATGGGAATAAGGTATTCATGAGTTTTGAAACACCCTTTTACCCTACAAAAACATACTTATACTGTATAGTTTATAGTTTCACAAAGAAACATCACACAATATATACATACATACATTTGAAGTACACATAAGCTTCAAATCTGTCTCCCCACTGCTTCTTCCATCAGAGGAAAGGTGCTGTCTTTGTTAGAAAATCAAAACTGCTCACGACGTACACGACGTAGCTGTACGCTCGTACGAGCCCTTTCTAAAAAAGGGTTCTGCAGTGGTTTTATATTGGCGAAGTGACAGAAAATCTGGCCAATCAAATTGATTAATTTCAAAATAGGAGACGGGTAAAGGGGAGAAGTGGTGTATGTACTGTATATCAAAAATCACACACACTCATGAGCCTGTAGCCTACTGTACCGTTACGTCGGTTTAACACATGCAGCGAAATGTTCTGAGCTTTTTCTCCTCTTTGGTTTGCACACTGCCCTGACTTATAACAAGCATGTTCAATAAAGTTAGATAGCTGTGCATTTACCATGCAATTCTCATATTTCTCTGCATTACATTAAGACATGTGCCCTACCTAAGCAAATAACCACTCATGAACCCTGCCAATTATATATATATATTATCAAAATTAATCTTGAAGCTGCTGTAGGTAGGATTTGAGAGTTGCAACGAGAGCTAGCTAAAACAGAACAAAAGAAAGTACAATTTTGAAAATCAACAACCCAAAAATCCACCCCCTCCTCCTCCTCCTCTGCTCACTCCCTCCCTCCCTCCCTCCCTCCCTCTGGAGCCCATCTTCTATTGCGAAGTGCCATTGACAAACCTCTTGTAGCCGTGTGCGCCCATTTATGTGGCAAGGTAGATCAATCAGAGAAAAGAGACCCTGATTGGTCAGAATTTTTCCGGACAGCTTCAAAAAATCTAAATCGATTTACATAGAGGCAGGGGCTATCAACCAGAGCAGATATTCTCTCTGAACATTTCACTCACTGATAGCTGACGGATGTCTAAGGCATTTCTAAGAAATTCCACTAAATGTATAGCTCTTAGATCCTACCTACAGCACCTTTAATGCACATCTCTAACTTACCCCTCACTCAGTGAACAACTGCCATGGTATTTTTAAAAAGTAAAACCTCAACCTCTTGTCTGTATGGATTTTTGTCTTGCAGAGATGGAATTCAATCTTAATCCCATTTCTCTTCCAGTTTTACCCACTTCATCAAGAAGCCGACACCACATTGTGGTGTGGAGTGGCTGTTTTACCTGTAGTAGTCTACAGAGGGTGCTAATGTTGCTTATTGTACCTGGATCATTAAAATACATGTTCATAGAGACTGAAGTGGTTATCAACAACTCTTGGTAAACAGTTATTTTTATTTAGTTCTTTCACCAAACTGTTTGCCCATTTTGTATCTCAAGAGAAGTACATTTCCTGTCTCTCTCTCTCTGACATGCAGGCTAAACTGACTTTCCATGTAATGGAGACCAGGAATTTAAAACTAATAACGCGGTGTTTGGTGAATCGACTGCCTCGGCTCTTAAAGCATCCCTCTGGTAAATATGAGCCAGAGATTAGGCGATAACATTGACAAATGGAACTCTAATCTCCGTTCAGCTAAGAAAAATGGCTAGGTTACCCCCCACAAATTCTCCCCTGAAATAAACGGACAGAGAAGTTGTCAGGAAAATGTTTTAAGGAGCTAAAACTCAAAGTTGAAAATAAATTTTGAGTTGAAAATAAAAAGATTTTCTGCGGCATAATGACGTAATATTGTCTCTTTAATGTCAGTTGTATTGCATAGCCATTTGTCTCTCTTTTGGGGTAATACATACAACACACTTGCCAACACACTTGCCTACCTACAGTCGACAGTAACTGTAATTTTTATTTTTATTACATATAGAACAGTTATCATGTTTTGTATCATTATGTTATGAGTTGCAACAATGCCAAAGTGGAATATGACAATACTGCTAATATAGGGGGCAGGATAGTCTGGTGGTCTAGGTGTTGGACTCCCAGCCGGAATGTCATGGGTGTGAGGCCCAGAGTTGGCCTGTAAGCATCCTTGAGCAAGATGTCTAACCCCTATCTGCTCCATGTAATTGTAAGTCGCTTTGGATAAAAGTGTCTGCTAAATGACCTAATTGTAATATAAAACATTTAGGATTGATATAGAATAGTTTCTTCATGATTTACATTGTTTTGATCCATTTTGATATGCTATTACACACGTGATGTCCCAAATAGTTTACTAAAGCTATCTAAAGAGGTAACTGTGAATAATGTTAGTCAAGAACAAACTCATCTTCCAAACAAGTCAATGTATACTTGCATAGTTAAATTAAATTCCAGTCTAAATAAGGATGTGTTCCTCTTCATCCTGTTTGATTAAAATGACTTCGTAGTCTCCATAACGAACACCTTACATTGATTCTCTGCACCCAGTAATGTTTGCGGATTGCTACACTGTTTAAAATGATTATAGCATATCACTCTAGAAAATATTGCCTACAGTATAGTGTAAACTTCATACCTGAAATTAAATGCAAACTTCAACTTCAGGCATTTATCATGCCTTGCTTTTTTAGATAGCAGCGGCTGTATCGCTAAGGTTAATTAATTAGCCATATCATAATGTTAGGATATCACTCTGTTTCTCTTTCTCCCTCAGATATCTCAGTGGTTTGACCACTCGGGAAGGGATTTTTGGTAATCTTTAATAAAATGTCTCTGCCCATGTTGGTCTAGAATCTCTCGATATTCTCCCTTCATTTCCTCTCCACCTTTCCATCTCCCTCCCCCCCCTCTCTCTCCCGCTCTCTCTCTCCTGATGAACACAGATGGCTGGCTGCTGCTCCCAGGAGGCCTGTTCAGTTGCTTTTCCTAAGGAATAATACAGCAGGAGGATCCAGCCGTTTACTGCATGCCGTTTTAATGATTAAAGCAGTCCATATGGTGTCCAGTGCTTAATGACTACCTGAGGAGACAATAAAACACTGGCCTACTTGAATGGAAAAACATGCATCTTAAGAAAGGATTTGCTTCTGGTTTTAAATTATAGCACTAGATAGATCTGGGATGCATGTTTAATTTAGTCACTGGTGCTGGGTTTAAAAAATAAAAACATTTGTATAAAGTCCCCAAAAAAAATTCCCTTCCACTGGAGGAACAAAAATGCGTTGTTTTCTTTTTTCTTTGGGCATATGTGCTTGGAAACATGCAAAATAGATTCAACCAGAGAGGATGGGCATAGGTCAGAGGATATTGCTTTATGTTTCAAGCAGTGCAGAGAATGTTGTTTGTGCAGTCACACTGCCAAGTAATAAAGGGTGAAAATACGCTCTCAGCAAGGGAACTGTTAAGAGTCATTTAGCAATTGCAGGTGCCAAGATCGGCTCTTAGTACATACAGTACTGAAAACATAAAGATAACAAAGACAAGTCTATGTCAGTCAACAACCGTCTCAGTTTTGGATGAGTGCAATGTTTAATTTTGGATTATGTTTGTATAGTATGTCCGTCTGCAACATTAAAATTTATAATCATGCTACTGCTCTTATAGTCATATAAAAAGACCACAGAATGAAAAAATTAAAGAATTGGTTGATGGAAGCACCATCAAAGTCAGTCACTGGAGAACCAATGTGCTACTCAAAGTGCCTAACATCCTCAATGTACAACCAGTTTGCAGTAGAAACAGAGTACAACCAGAACATGATAGAGGTACATAGGGTGTCCATGTTCTTTCAGAATATGTTACAGAATTACCCGACACAAACAGGCTGATTACATCCATGTAAAATGTTCAAGGATTCTACTGCTGCTGGATGAAATGTGATTGAAGCGTTGAATCCCTTTGAATGAGCTCTTTGTATTCTCTGCCTCTTTGTCTCATAGTGTTTCATCTGCCGCTGTCGTGTGGACAAGCCCACGCAACATCGGTCCCTTCTCTAAACTCCACCTACAGTTCTGCTCTCAGGGGCCTCAAAACACCCGAGCTAGCCCGGGTAAGCAGCGTTTGCATCTCCACTCTTGTTGCGTTTCTGCTCCAGCTTCATGGTTAAGTGACATGAGTTAGAATCCACAGGAGGCTTTTTCAAATAAGTCCTGATCAGAAACTGTATAAAGTCACTCAGTTATTGTGTTTTCAATGAACATATACAAGCCATTTTACTGAATACTGAAAAAATAGAAACCATGCATTTGTATAGCATTTCGTTGCAATGTCATCTCTGTTAAGAGACCCATCAAGTTGCCTCAGATGTAACCAGGCTAGCTAGCTGCTTTGATTAGGCTGGGTACCCATCAGAAGGCTTGCCAGTTTGAGTAGTGCGTATTATCTGGCCACGGGCGGCAAAGGAGGGTCACCGGCACGCACACACGCACACACGCACACACACGCACATCGCGGGCAACAGGACCTTCTGGGAGGTACCCCTGCTCAGCACCACCGCGCCCCGCCGGGCCTTGCAGCCAGGGACGCCTCACTGCCCACCATAGGAGCGTGGTTGGCGCTCTCTTCTCATTGTACCTTTTATATTCATGTTGTCGTGTCCTGTCCACTTCCAGACATATTTATTGGTACATTTATCCATACGGCCATTCAACACTCTGACATACAAGAATGACCTGACTGGAAGTGGTTTACTGTCACACAATTTGTTCTCGTTATCGCTTGCTAAATAGCTAGCTGTTTATGTTTATGAATGCGTACCAGCAGGTAAGCATTCATAAACATTACATTTGCAGGGTTTTTCGAAGGCCAATAATGCAATTATTTCCTCACTACCTAAGACTTGTATAGTATATCCCTACCAGCAGCCTGACGTGTTACCTGGTCAAATGTACAAAAATACACACATTCACACGACTGCACACATATGTGTATTAATGCTGTGGTAGATGTGTCCAAAAGGAAGTGAAGACAGACCAGGAAACAGGGTTAGAAAGCGGGACAAAAGCCAGCAGAAAGAGCAGGTAATGGAGTGAAATGTCTGGGGGCCATAACAAGTGGGCCCTTTTCCCCGCCAAGCAGGTGCAATTTCACAGGAAATATAAAAGCCTAGCTATGGCAGCTATGAGATGAGGTACAGGAAGAGAGGACAAAAAAATGAATTCTGCTCATGGCTAGTTATCAGTATAAGTCATAGCTGAGGATTATCTTTCCCCTCATTTAGAACTGCCAACTCACACAGCCAAATAAGAAATATCAGTCCAGGATTGGATAGATTGGGTCACAGTCAGAAGGTCTGCAATGTGTTTAATAGCAGAGTTAACCTGTGCTGTATAAACATTCACTTTCATAATTCCGTTTTGACAGTAAGGTGATGCTACCTTCTACAAAATAACCAATTTTAAGGAGGATATCCAACAGTAAGTTTCAACCATTTACAGTATTTTATCAATTGTTACACATTCCCATATAACAATAAATCTATACAGCATATACATAAGATAGTATGTACCATGATCTAATCCAGTGGTTTTCAAAGTGTGGGTCCCAAACTTACATAAAATCTGAATATTTCTTTTCCTTTGTGTTCATGGCTTAATATTATCCTTAATATTATCATAATGCTGACAGCCTGCCATGCACTCCCTACTGTCTCTCCCGCTCCACTTCTCAGTGTTTCCATTTGTTTTGATTCAATATTTTCTTTAGAGGGAGTGTGATACATTTTTAAGACTGCACGTTTTGGTGGTCTTTATTGTGTACTGACTTAAGTTTAATGAGGCATTTGTTTGGTTCGAGTAAACTCTCCCTTTGAGAATGGCAATATGCTAATGGTATATTGCTTGTATGAACCTTCATATATTTTGCAGTCTATTTTGACGAGACCGCATAAAAGTTCAGATCTCGGCAGGCCTGACCTTGCTTAAAATAGAATAAGAATCAGAAAGCAGACAATCAAGCTAACATCAAGGCTGTACATACCACAGTACCTGCACGCCTTCAATCTTCAAAGAAACTCAGTCTACATGGATTAAATGTTTATTTTACATCGTGTCCATATATCAGTTCTGTTAATTATCCAGCCTTATGACCGAATAATAACGGAATACTTGTTAATCAGAGGATAAAGACTCCTGGGAGAAGAGCTAGGCCTGTAGGATCAAAGAATAACACTGCTGGTTTCCTCTCTGCTGAATCCTCTATTGCTGCCACAGGGATGTAGGAACATGCTTATTAAGGCTGACAAAAAAAATTAAGTGAATAGGCCTTTGTTATGTTAGGCCAAACAGAGATTTCAATGATGTAGCAATGAAACTATGTGGCACGGCCGGCTTGGTTTTGTCTTGCTTTCTAACCCGGTTTCCTGGTTTGTCTTCAATTCCTTGTGGATAGAGATTTCACACCATTTTTTAAATAGATTTCAATGCTAAATATTACAGAGATTTCAATGCTAAATATTGCAGAGCTTTCACACAACATTCAGGGGGCATTGTAAGTCATTGCGTGTACAGTCAAAACATTGTCTACTTTGACAGATAGTGGAACTTAAACTGGTAATTGTGTCTGGTTGCTGTCATTTACACATCTACATCACTGCTAAAACTACTAGAATTTGTCATGGTAAGTTGTGGCAAGATATTAGGGCAAGAAAGATATAACATAAGAGACAGAGCAGAATGGATAAACGGACAATATAAATAACTAGTTGTGAGAGATATCCACCTATAGTCTGTCTGTCCAAACATGAGTAACATGGGGGAATAGATGGAAA
Source organism: Percopsis transmontana (assembly GCA_025447815.1). Classification (NCBI taxonomy): domain Eukaryota; kingdom Metazoa; phylum Chordata; class Actinopteri; order Percopsiformes; family Percopsidae; genus Percopsis; species Percopsis transmontana. The sequence continues at coordinate 29,351 of JAOEHI010053887.1, read as the reverse complement.
CAGACAAATCATATAGATTTTCTGCAGAAAAATATATGTGCCCTTCGACTCTCTTCCATGGACGGTAGTGGAGCAAATCATTTATCAATCATCTGAATGTAAACATAACATCGACCAGCATGGACAGCTGGTGGATATAGGTTGGGATCTTAAACATCGGAGCCATTTAATATTCTGACTGTGTCGTTCCAGAGAGACCTTCTTTCCCTTTTCTTGTAAATCATGTATTTATGTCATGGTGGGAGAGACAGTTCCAGTTTTTTTTTTTTATATATATTTTGTCAAGGTGACAGAGAGAGAGAGAGAGAGGGTGAGAGAGAGAGAGCAAGCGAGCAAGAGAGAGAGAGAGAGAGCGAGAGAGAGAGCGAGATCGTGAAGCAGAGACCACGAGAGCGAGAGAACAAGAGAGCAGGAGAGAGAGAGATTGTTATATGTTATTGCCGCTGGCTAGGTGCGAAACCCGAGGGGGTGAAATCGAGTAATCTTATTGATCATTTAATCTGTCAAAAACACACACACACACACACACACACACACACGAGACTGACTGTGCTTGAGCACCTGTGTGTGTGTGTGTGTCATGGATATGCATGCTACCTTGTCTGCATGTATGTGTGTGTGTGTGTGTGTGTGTGTGAGTGTGTGTCTGAACAAAAGAGAAAATAGCTTGAGAGTTTGAAAGAGATGAAAAGAGGGCAGAGAGACAGGAGGTTTTAAGAGCCATGATAGAGAGACTGGTAAGAGAATGGCTGACAGTAAGATGTGTATGCAGTGTGCACATGGTAGACAGGGAAGAAAATAGTGTACAGTAAGTCTAGATACTGTATACATCCCTCCTTCACCCCCATTTCATATTCAGACTCTCTCCTGTGAATATAAAACATCTCAATGCAGAGGTCGTCGGGTCAGTCGTGTGCCGCTCGAAACTTGTTGACATTTTCTGTATCATTTCATAAATGCTTGTGAATAACCAGGGACCGAAAATAAATCGAGATTTTACTTCAATATATCGAGGCTTTTGTTGAAAACAGGCGCAAACCTTTATGGTGCCGTTAGGTCTAGTTTCACACTGGGCTTATTTCATGGAGTCTCGTTTGAAATTAGCATTAAATGCCTCTGGGTCCGATAGGACATATAATGCTGAATATTTTATTTTTGGACGTTTTATGTTTCTCCCTTCCTTGCGCCCTCCCCCCAACTCGTGGTCTTGGTGGACAAGGTAGATAATGCCTTTGATGGCCGTGATTGGGTTTAAAAGGCACAAATGACTCCGTTGAGGCCAGAGGAGGATAGATCTGCGCTGAGCACAATGTTTTTATGTTCCCCCGGTCGAAAGACGAGAGAGAAAAAAAGTTATTATTCTTATTCTTACAAGAAAAGGCCTTATCAGCATATCCAAATGATGTTCTGCTCATGCATGCTGATTTTACCCGTTGTCGTGTCATTATTACACTGATCTGATAGCATACTGCTGGTGTGGGAGAATAGGCTTATTGTGGGCCCCTTGACAGACGTGTGCCCACAGGCATCAACAATTTACGTTTACTTGACCTAAAAAGATTTTGCAGATACAATTACAATTAGCTAATTTAGCAGACGCTTTTATCCAAAGTGACTTACATGATGCTATTACATGGAGCAGGGTAGGGGTTAGGCATCTTGCTCAAGGATGCTTACAGCTAGATGCTTACAGGTAGGCCAACTCTGGGGCTGATACCTGTATTTTTGTTGCTCAAATCGCTACGCCGTTTTCTCAAGAGTCAGTTTGATACAGCATTTTGTATAAATATTGTTCGTTGTTCGGAAGAGATGCAAATGACACCAAATTGCCAGCAGCAGCTACTTACTGCACTACATTTTTGGTGGAATTGCTTTTGGCGATAGCGTTCAAACCACACAGCCTGCTGTGCACAACACAGCTCATCTTACTTTAGTTGCTATGGTGGTACAGTAGGTGGTTTCGAGGGCAAGGGTGTCTTTGTTGGTTGTTCAGTCATTGATGGTTGAAACGCTCTCCTACTTCTAGGGTGTTGGGGGGGGAGGATAGTGGTCTAGGCATTGTACTCCCAGCCGGAAGGTCGTGGGTTCAATCCCCGGTGGCCTACCTGTAAGCATCCTTGAGCAAGATGCCCAACCCCTATCTGCTCCATGTAATAGCACCATGTAATTGTAAGTCACTTTGGATAAAAGCATCTGCTAAATAATCAAATTGTAAATTGTTGATAGGTGGTTGCTAGAGAGTACTACATAGTTGCCAGGGTGCATTAACCAATCACTATTAGTATACAATATGGTAAATAACAATATGTGCTTTTTCAACATGGTCCATGCAATCACACGCCAATGCAAAAAGAAAAGTGGATAGACGGCAAATTGTTGTTGTTAGCAGCCTTTTTTTAGCAAGCAACCAACTGGTTGGTGGAGCGGTATATGTGCCTTTTGAAGTCAGAAAATGGTGGGAGTCCAATTGTTGCAGCTGCTAGCTAACACAGCACACTTATGTGTAGTAGAACGCACGGTTAGTAAACAAGGGTTAACAAGGAAAGATATCTTCCATCTCAAATTCGTTCCCATCCTCATTTCGCCCCCTTCCCTTCCCTATTTTCCCTTTCTCTGCATTGCTGTTAATCATCCTCTCATTCCTCTGTCCATCACTGCTTCTTACTTCCCTTCCCTCACGTCGTTCCTTGCTTCCACCCTTAGGGCCTGAAGGTAACAGGGGGATCCCTCGCCAGCCCAGAAGAATGGCGAGGGTCGCGTGACTTGAGGCGCGACCACAGCCATCTCCGTTTGTAAAGCAGGGCAGCGTAATGACAAGCGAAACCCCGGCTTTTGCTCAGCGTACCCTGGGGGACTTTAGCACGCAAACACCTGGTGTGTCTCTCTCACGGAGCCAATCATGCTGTGCGCCCGTGTAAACTAAGTGACTGACGCGCGCGTGCGTGCGTTCGTGTGCACCTGTGTGCACGCTGCTTGGTGTGTGCGTACGACATCATTGATGCGTGGGCCAGTTTGTCTGTGCATCCCAGTGGGGAATCCAGCATGCAAAAGCCCATTTCCCAGACACAAAGGTAATGGCCCGGGCCTGTCAGTGAGTGCCTGAGTGTTGCTGATAGCAGACAGCCAGCAGAGAGGTTCCATGATCTGTCTGTCGGTCTGCCTGCCTGTGTTGCGTCACAAAAAATAAAAAACAACACCAAGCTAATGCTCTGTAGCACACAGCCGGTGGCAAACAGCGTGGACAGGGTTTCACCAGAGTTTGTCAAGCTAGCGACCCCCGAAAAACAGCGGGGGATGACTGTTGACTTTGATGTCAAGCAATTGTTGAACGTCGCATTTGACCCACGTAGAGACAAAACACTGAGATTTGGGAGATTCAGAGAACTCATCACCTGTACACCACAGTCACTGAACATTCACTGAACATTGAGCCAGGTCGGATCAACCTCATCAAGACAGACACAAATACCAATTTAGCACCATAATACCAATTTGACGAAACCTACAAATCATAACACCTGAGTAGAATTAACCTTTTTGCATCCTGTCCAATCACCATGAAATCCCTTGTTTAGGAGCAACCAAAGCACTTGCACAGAATTCATGAAGCTATTGTTTTCCATTGCCAATCCGACGCACTTAATTGGAAGCACACAAGCAATATGTGTACAATGCATTTCTCATCAGCCCAAAGTGGGAGAATTAAAAACTTCTAGAGCAACATCGACGATTGATTAACACTGAAGCGAGGATGACATTCTCTCGCAATAAAAACACAAGGCCCTGCTACTCTGGCTACATCATCCAAAGGCATGCTAATGCTCAGAGCCCTTTGAAAATGTCACACCACTATATCTCAGAGAGTGAGAGAGCGAGAGAGCGAGAGAGCGAGAGAGCGAGAGAGCGAGAAAAGATATAACAGAAGAAAACATGTTACAAAAACAATACAGAATTGTATTATTATATCATTGTAAAATCATCTGTAATGTCAATTATACTTTGTTTTATTTTTAATTGCTGTTATTGTTTGATTTATTATTACTGGTTTTATCTTGGCCAGGTTATGTGTGCCAGAAAGAGGGGAACCCCTTATTTTTGAGAGTAAAGGTTGAAACCCAGAACCTGTGCCATTTCTTTCCCCTGACACATTCCTCAATTACCAACATTTCAGTCAAAGCTGGGGGAGTGTGAGATATAGATAGGCAGACAAAAAAAAGCTCAGCTGTAGGGACACTGTCAGCAAGGCTTCACAAATTACAGACAGACAGATTCACTGTAACAAGTATGATCTGAATTTCTACTACTTATTTTCTGCTTTATATTATTCTACTTCATTCTACTGAATTTGTCTAGAGGGAGTCGCTTAATGAGCCCCAGGCTTTCCAGCTCCTTCCCCTTGTTTCATGTATAATATCACTGCAGTGTCTGTACAGATAAAAAATATATTGAAATGTCTGAGTTAAAATAACAGTGACAATGTATATCCACCATTTCCCTGCCCTCGTGGTTGGCTGGCAGTTCACCCAGGTGCCCCTTGCAAGCAAAACTAATACAATCCCCGAAATCGACTATTGCAGATGTCAGAAATATTTATATACACCTAGGTGATGTTATTTTATTCAGACTAAGCATTTAAATATATGGTCAGCATACACACAATACATCTCCATGCTGTTTCTCATTTAGTGTGGGAATGTAAATTACTTGGCAATAACGCGTCATATTAAGACTGTGGCCAAATATATCTTCTAGGTGCATTACATTCATAAGTGTGAATCCATTAGCCAAGTATAGGTTACGAGCTGTGTGCCACCTGGCTGATTTGCATACATACACAAACATTTGATTTCCATTTACAGAGCTGGATAGGAAACGCATGACCAAAAGGTGCAGGCGAAGTAATATATTTACACCTGGATATTACGTGGCTCTGATCTCGCGCAGGCAGCATGGTAACAGCAGGTGTGAAGGGCTCTGTGTGTCGAACACTACCCAACTGTGTTTCATTTAGTTGGCCCGTGGGCATTTACCAGACTGGCAGTCTGAACTTTGTTCCGTCTGGTCACCCCGGCTTTTATGCGTCGACTTTCTGTCAAAAGTAAAGGTTTCGGATATGCCAGGTAGCTACAGTTCATCTGCCACCAACACGGAGATAAAAGCAGATCCAAAGCAGTGTGGACATTGAAGCAGGTAGAAGTCGTGTACAATATTTATAATGCAGAAACGGTAGTGTGTGGCAATCATCAAAGACCCACAGCCCCATAAGGAAACATGTCATCTCTCACACACACACACACCTAACTTCTGCATCTATTAAGAGACAGTAGCTCCACACACACACACACACACACACACACACATACACACACACACACACACACACACACACACACAAGGGAGCAGGGATCTCCTGATGATGGTTGTCTAGCTGTCTAGCACAGGGTGTTTTCTGGCTGCGTTCCCTCAGATGTTCCTCAGATGCTACTCCATTAGCCCCCTCTCTGGCTCTCTGCATAATCAAGATGTCAGCTTGACTGCTACTCAGTGGTCGACTGTGTGCATGTGTGTGTGTGTGTGTGTGTGTGTGTGTTATAAACGTGATTTGGCAGAGAGACATGAAAAGACAGGACGAGCAATTGCTGAAAACAGCCATTTGAAAGGATGGGCAGAGAGGGAGGTAGTACAGCAAGGGAACAAGAGGGAGGGGGGAGGGGGTTAACCGATGGTGTATATCAGAACAAGGAGGAGAATGGATAGGCAGACAGGGAAGAGAGAGTGAGAGAGAAAGTTCCGGTTCAAAATTCCAGACCAAACAGGTTGGATGATGTCAGTCTGGAGAGTGTTGGACGGACAGGAAGGAAATAAAGTAAAGACCCCTATGACAGAAAGCCCCCCTGAGTAAAAACAGCAAATCCCAACCCAATCTGGGGTCAATGGTCTTTAAGTACAGCCTGTTCCCTGACGTGTGATTTATTAAGCATTTATAAAATGCTTAATATATCACGTCAGATATATATATCTATAGGTGTTTATAGTAGTGAAAAGGAGATCTCAGTGACATTACCTGACGAAAAGGTTAAACTAACTAGAGAGAAGAGCTAAGAGCATTAGGCCTATTCATAAGTTACCACAATGTCCTACCATATCACTGTCAACCTCAACGCTAATGTAACTAACCTAGTTTATTTATGCTCAAAAATAAAGTCAAGTATAATTAATTTAAGTTTTTTTAATCTTTTAAGCACCCTTGGAAACCAATTTACCAGTGTTCATTTTCACTGAAGAGCTTGATCAATCCATCTCTTGACCCCGTGGAGCAGCGCAACGTGGCTATATTTGTTAATTGCCTCCCCCCGTGCCTGCTCAAAACAAATACACCGTTCAATCACTGCTGCAGCGGTAGCTTGGCGGCTATTAACGGCTGTGGAGAAAAATCTCATTATCGGCACGTGGGTAACAAGTAAGGACAATCTGATTGTTTTTCAATTGTTAGCCGTACTTCGTTATTTGAATTAAGGCATTCTACCTCTGATGCCCTCTGAGGGAGCCAGTAGCTACTGACAGGTCATCGACCAGGGTCAGTCAAATTATTGATTGGGGTAGCAGGGTTGGTAACATGACTGTAGTTTAAATAGTGTCTTCTGGCCAAGCCTTTAAAAGTACATTTTACTCAGAAAAGTCAATGTATCTATTGACAGATATTACAAAATATATGGGAAATAATGATGATATTTTGGAAATAGTTTATATGAGTACAAAATAACAAGCAAGACAACGTAGACAAATGTTACAGCTAAATAGGATAGGGTAGTGGTTGGTTAGGGTGGTCCACTCCCAGCCGAGAGGTCACGGGTTCGGTCCCTGACATGCCTCGGATAATTGTAGCAAGATGCCAAACCCCTAGCTGCTCCTTAATAACAATGAGGCGCTTTGGATAAAAGCAGCTGCTAAATTACATAATTGTACTTTTAAATGGGATTAAAAGATTAGACAATACATACTGCTTAAACACTTAAACACCAATAATGCCCCATTTTGTGAAATAACATGTCAGAGATGGTTTTTCTTAATAGTCAATTTAATCTATCATGTGAAACAAGATGGTTTCCACAGATAAGTTTCACTAGTTTTGACAAAATGTTTACATCTACTTAAACATGTCTGAAGAAAGACACAGTCAGCTATGTACAGTAAATGTTATATGAAAACAAGTCCACACAGATATCCTTGAAAAATGACTAGGCCTGGGGATGTACTAATCAACCGACAAACACAAGACATGCTCTACGTTAACCAGGAAATGAATTCGCAACTTTTGGTCTGCATTTTTATTATTTTCATGGGATGGTAAACGTACAAAACCATTTCTAATGACTGATTATGGGCGTATACCGGTGCATGTGACAGTACACTAGTTTTTGAATCACCTTTATTTCAACAGTTAGTAACAAACAGTTAGTAACAAAAAGTAACAAAAAGAGAAAGGCCTGACAGTCAGAAATACAGATAATTCTATTATACTTTAAACTTTTCGTAAGACTAGTAAGTGACTGTCTAGACCTACATTTTGCTTAAATCTGTATGATATATCCCGTAAGTGTGACACTGTCCGTTATGCATGTTAATGTTTCTATTCCGTCTCTCCTTCTCTTATCTCCTACAAGCTGCACGTATCTCAATTATCTTTTCATCTCCTCTCTCCACAGAAATTAAAATTGGGATGAAATGATTTATTAATAATATAGAATGCGGGCACATGCTCGGATGGGGGTATGTGCGACACAAAAACAGCACTACCAGATGCTTCATGTTTCAGTGCAATGTGACTTCCCAGCCTTCTCTGCAGTGGAGACGCTCTTGTTCCCACACGATCATGTGTATGCATTCTGTTGCAGGCCACTTCAATGTCATTTTCACTTCTATGAAATATTTAAAAAATATGACGTTAATTTATGAAAAAAATTCCCTAGTACTTATCCAACTAACTTTATGTTTATTTTTCCTGTAATATTTACCTTTGATTATCAACTATTCTCAGTATTTTTCTTTTCTTTAGTCTGTAAAAGTATTTAGTAAGCTACTATATATATATATATTTAGCTTTATAATTGTATTATTGTTTTAGATTATTAAATAACCCAGTGAACAGAGGTCACAGCCATCGATGCAGAGAAACCAAATACTTTATTTGTTTAAATAAATTTTCTTCAAGCAGTGACTGAGATCAAAGTTAGTCTACTTGAAGCCTGACTTTCTATATTCACTTTCAAAACCAGCGGACGTTTACATTTTTCTACAAAATTCTTCAAATGGCAACAAAGCCAAGATACAGCAATCTCTTATCACTTTACATCCATCCAGTTTCTCACGCCTAGCAGCACACAAGCTTCTTTCATCAGCCCACACCATTAAAAATGTTCAACCATCTCCTTTTGCGTCACAGTTGTCATAACACCACAACAGAGTAATTAGAAAGCTTAAAGGCATATATTCCAAGTTTATATTATTTGCAGTCCAAGTTTACATTTTATATCCTGAAAATGATTTCATGATCAATCAACTATTCAATTGAATTGCGTTTTGTTTATTGTTTATTTATATAAATATCCATATATCATTTTGTTATTTTTATGTAATAAAATCACTTACATTAAGCAGTTGTTTACTCGGTTATTTTGGAAAAGCACAGGATAGGATCTCTCCTGATTTAAGGGATTCATAACTTCAGATTATTGATTGGTCACCAATATTGATCTAACTACATATATGAAATATTGACATAATAATTAATATCGTAATATCGTACAAAACCGGAGTGGTGCCCTGAGGAATTCTATTAAGACTTAAAAGTAATATCTTATGTAGTCAAACTGCTACAGGGACCATGCCCCCAGACCCCCCTATAGGGTCCGAGGTCTACCAAATCCTGTGGGAAACACTCATTACGATATCAATTATTGGACGGTGGCAGATAGAAAGAATCTCATAAATTGTGTCTTTATGCATAAATACTCATGCTACACCATAACAGAACAGACTGACAGAATAAATCATGGTTGGTTTAGAGCATATACCCCAAAAGAGGCAAAACCCATTTGCTGTGGACTTGATTTATGTGATACATTTCTGTGGAGGATAATTGCCCAGAGTTGTACTGGAGACGACAGCACTCATAAGTACAGCCATAATGATGGCAAGGCATTGGACAATGCCTTTCAGTAAGATTATAAAATTAAGTCCAAGACAACAGTATCCTAGTAAAGCAAAGCTTTGTTGACAGAAAGTCTTGGAAATGTCTCATTTCAAAGTGGGCGTGTTTCTTTAAAGTTATTGGTGTTGCATTTGTTCTTCATTATAATTTCATTTTGAAAGAAAATGAGCAGGCATTATTGTGAGGAGAGTAATTCATCAACGTCATCCTGAATTTCAAATTTGACATCATTGATATAATTGATATAGGCAGAGAAACCAGTGAATCCAATTCAATAAATAAACCGAGCATTAACAAGACAGATGACTCAGAATTAGCAGTATAGTCTCGTACAGATGGAACTAGACAGACAAAAAAGAGAAGGGGCTAGACAAAAGAGTGAGGTACTAGAAAAGAGTGAGGCACCGCTCAGAGTTAGCAGTATTTGAAACATAACTTGGTTTCTGATGGGATCCGACAGAGGAGCGTTCACCAACACAGCTCATTGCCTTACCACCAGAAACGCCCCTGCCGCGGTCCGAGAGAGGCTCATGTTATATTGATTGTTTACCTGGGCTTGTCGAGGTGGAAAGACAGACAAGGCACGGCATGGAGGACCAAAATGAGGAGTGATGGTTATACCTGATATGTTTAAGCAGCAGGGCTTCTTCTTTCGGAGTGAGTCAAAGTATTAAATTAAATATCAAATCTTTTCTGTCGGGAAACTATAGAACTGAACCGTCTGCCAAAACACGAGTATAATAATGCAAGGATAATAAATCCTTGCATAATGCAAGGAATATTCCAGATTGCAGTAGGACACTCTGTTGTTTCAAATACATGCACACAAAGGATTGTTGACAGGCAGCGTGAGGAAGACTCAAGAAAGATTACCAAGTGACAGCAATACATTTAAAAATTGTGTTGTTTTCAGAAGCTATTGCTGTGGGGTTTTACCAGGACAAATCTAATCAAGTTTTTACATTTAAGTCTCAAGTCAAATCTCACAGCAGATGAGTCTCAAGTCTACGGCTCTTTTTAGCAGCTGCGTGGTAGGAGGAACAATGCCATTTGCCCAACCTGGCCACGTTCCTGTCTGAACAGGTGTTTAATAAGTCATGGTGGGTCTTTGCCGCTGTGCACAAAAACAAAATGACAGACACGGACAGCCGGGACAGACTGATTGTAGGCTGCCAGTGTCCGTGTGTGGATACACAGTGTAATTATCTTCAGATGATCTGCTTCTCTTGACTGATGATCAGACAAGATCTGAATTTTGGATTGCTAGCAGCTAACCGAGGGACATGAGGTCAACTGTCCTGCTATGTTTGACATGGGCATCTAATCAAGACAGACGGAAGGAAATGCTGCCCCTCGCAGCGAGACAGGAGGTTTGGAAAACAAACCTTTGACACAAGAGGTGAAACAACAGGTCTTCCAGGGTGACTCCAGCAGTGAGTCCACTGCCACAAAGTAATGCATGACAAACCAGAGAAAGAGCTCTCTCTTTCACTCCCCCTCCCTACCTCTCTAAGATCTAAGGTTTTCTTTCTGGCTTACAGCAACGCTCACTGATGCTTTAAAGTTTAATGAAGACCTGGTCAAGGCTCCTGTCTGTGAAGCTTGAAATATAATTCTGAAGTAAACAGGTCTTTGGCGGCATGTTGTTTTTGCAGGAGAGGAGTATACATAAATTCACGCGGGTAAAAATTCACTGATTTAGCCTCCTTGTACATTGTCCATCTTATCAGTACAATTCCATTCCACTTACACCAAATGTATGTCCTGTTCACATTACATCAGGACAAAGACACTAAAGAAAACTTGCACCTTTGCACTACAAAAAAAAATCTAGTTTACCACATTATCTAATTTTAGACATTAGATACTATTCTAGACATTAGGACTTGATGGTTTTAAACAGGCCTCGGTAAGAGGGATTATGAATAATCACCTCTCCCATTCCCATTTTCCTACAAAAAACAACAAGACATCTCATCTTCATGGTCATTTGTGTGCAAAAGGAAGAACTACTTTGATCATTCTGCTCAGTGGAACACTCATTTGAGATTATTTGATAAAGATTCATAATAGCAATTCAGAAATTAAATCTTATATTGCCTCTTATACCTGTAAGCATCCTTGAGCAAGATGCCTAACCCCTACCTGCTCCATGTAATAGCACCATGGAATTGTGTAAGTCGCTTTGGATAAAAGCGTCTGCTAAATGATCAAATTGTAATTGTAATTGTAATTATATTCCAACAAGCTGATTAATGGCAAGTCCATTTATGCAGATAATGTGTGGGAGCTGCATAGGACTGTGAACACAGGAGCAATTATTTTACTACATTGTCCCTGTCAAATAAACAAACAGGGTAGGGCCATGCACACCGCCACCCGCACCTTAGTGGTCAGAAGCAGAAGAGTGCAGGAGCACTGGGATGCTTTTAACTGTCTACATGTGAAGCAGACAGGAGCTTTAAACATGACTGGTCTGAAATGGCTCTTCTCCATCATCTCTAGATTGAAAAAACTGATAATATTTCCATCAACCAACATCTGTCCTGTCAAGGTGTACTTTAGCGACATACTGAGCCCCGCCTCCCACCTAAGTCACCCTGGACAGCTTTAAAAGCTATCTAAAATATAGCATAATAATGTAATTTAACTCCCCATCATCCCATATATATTACTCGCCTGGTCCGTGAAACTAAAGCAGTAAGACACAGGTTGGGACTGGACAGCCATTTAACTAATCTGACTTTTATCCGACAATGCATCAGTCGTCGATCGCGCCTGGTAATGACTTGTGGCCACTGTTAATTGAAAATGTGACAGAGATGAAATACAAATCACTGGGAGGTAATTCATTAGCAGCTAGCTACGGAGGAGGATATAAACAGAGTTGCAAATATTCATGAACCAAAGGCTGGGCTTTTACCCAGTGGAAAAGATAAAGGGATGAAGAGAGATGTTGTGGAAATAACATTAAATTCCAAGTAAATATGGCCTCTGACATGTTGCGTTCCATGACGTTGAAGTTACAGAACAATGAATCCTTGTATACCAACGCATCATCATTAGCCATTCATTAAGGATGAAATTGTAGAGATTTGTGGATTTTGGTGTGAATAACAGCTGTGAGAAAAACAAGAAATTGTCTGTCCTTAGCTGATCTCTAGCATATTTGTTGTAGCTGAAAAATAAACCCTGCATATTTTATGAAACCTTGACAGACCATTCAACTCAAAGATAAAGATTTCTTAGTGCGGACCTTGGAAAGAGAAAAATAACTCAGAACAAATTACATCAGTAATCCCATGAAGCACGGGGCAGATGTGTATTTTCGGGCCTGGTCATAAAACCTGAGGGAACATAACAGATATGAAACAGTGCATACTGTATGTTTGTAGCGATTAAGAGTTTATGATTATATGCTTCTTATTAATAAAATGGTCAGTTTTCTCTCTCTCTCCTGTTTGGTTTCAACTGAAGTTATGTGCTGTCCAAGTGTTAATGTTAGTAATGCATTTTAGTAAGGATTCTAGAGGCCTATGGTTGTCTGGAGAGCCTGAAAAGAATTGGACCCAGGATTAGGACTTTTGGAACCCCGCAGCTAACATAATACCGCTAGTCATACAGTGTCCTCTTGCAGTACCATATGTCCTGTGCTTTGTATCTACAGTGCTTGGAGATTCAATTTACTCAATATTCTACACTGTGTACACCCCCCGCCCTCTCACACACACACAGTTTAAAATGTAGTCTATTAACAGCCTAATATACATACAAACAAATATTATACAAGGTTTTGTTTCTGTAAGTCAGCATGCACTACACTATGATACGTAAACATTTGAAGTTATGAAAGCACACACATTCACAGACAAGACAAGACAACTAATCAGCGGAAGACAGCTTGCATGCTGGGGTCGACGGTTTCTCCGGGCGCATTGAAGTCTGTTTCCTACCCCATTCTGCAATGCTAAGTAGTGTTGGCTGGGTATCCTTGGAAACGGTGAGTGGGGGGCTAGGCTGACCTCCAACGTGCTATGTGATGTTGTGTTGAGAGCAGGAATATGTCTGCCCTGCAGAAACCCACATCCCCCGCCTGCCTTAACAGAATATTCACAAATCAGCGTGGGACATACAAGAAAAATAGTTATCCTCTTTTTCTTTTAGGTATGTAGATTATTCGCTCGCCCCAGGGTTTTTTCTTGTGTTGTGCTTTGGAAGAAAAACATTACCTAACTAGCATTTTATAATGCACTATTTTTAGTCTGGATGAGAGCAGTGTTAGCTTTCAGCCAGTGCATGTTAATAACGCAGTCCGCACAGTTAGGGAACTATAAAACAGTCCCCTGCAAGGGTATAGTCAGGGCTCGGTGGGGGAACTCAGGTGCAGGACAGTACACAGACACACAGGCTGGAGTGAGTAGAACTGGTTTATTGACAAGGGAACGGTAGAAAGGGGGGCAGGAGGTTGTCGTCGACCCTGGGCTGTGTTGGCTTGGCGAACAAGGAGCAGGCGGAGAGCGGAACCAGGAGACAGGCGAAGAATGGCCCTGGAAGTGAAGAGAGGCAGGGGTACCACACAGGGGAGAGACAGCAGAGCGCTCGTTACCGGGCAGGCAAAGCGAAGGTACCAGTGGACAAGGCAGCGAGGCGTCAGGAGATCGTGGAGACGAGCAGGCGAGAGGAGAGGGCCGGGGGAGCAGGAACAGACTGTGGTGAGACAAAACGTTTGGGAAGCACGGGAAGCTTTGGGTGAGGTAATAATTCCAAAAGTAGCAAGATCAGACTAACGGTACTGTTGAGACTCTACTCCCTTCCTCCCTGTATGTGGGGATGTGGGAGGGTAGTCCTGCTCTCCACGCATACCTGTTGGGCTGCATGACCACATCGGCCTCAACTTGTGCCCATTTTACAGTTGGAAGTCTTTGAAAATTGAAAATGAACAGGATACATTTAGCCACAAGCCACAACAATAGCCACAAGCTAAGGCCATTCACATACTAGCGTGGATAAATTAAAAAACACAGTTTACGGCCACTGATGCGTGGTGAAGTCTAAGGTGTATTAGCATGTTCGATGTGTTACCTGCAGCATATCCAACAATCGTTGAACAACATCGTCACACAGTCTTTGTTCGAGCTACATATTTTTTCCGATTTGTTTTGCATCTCTGGGTCATAATTGGCGCTAGCCATGGTTAGCTTATCACGCTTAGCGCTGTGCCCGACTGTGGCTGTGTAGCTGCTTCCATAGGTGTCCGGGCAGAACGTTATCAGACTGTCAGACTAAATTAGGCTCTGCATGTCTACCTACGCACCAAAATATGGCATGTGACATCATCCCTGGAAAATGTTTAACTATGTTTTGAGATTTATCCACTGTTTTCAGTGGTAGAAAATGGCGGGTTAGTGTGGACATGGCCTAAATCCTGATAGATTTCGTAGCTGATATATTTGCTACGCGTGCACGCACACACGCAAAAAGTCATTCAGAAAGTTCAGTGTCTAAAACTTCTGCAAATAAAAGCACTAGTGGCAGGAAAATAATCAATTTAGTTTCACAGTTTGCACCTCAAAAAAACAACTGCACTGTTTGAGTGTCTCTCCAATCATAGCAGACATGATGCAGATGTCAAATACAACATTATCCCGGTTCCGCTCAGTTGTTTACGCAGAGTAAAATGTCAGTGTGAGGGTGTGAACAAGTCTTAAATTGGATCATTTTCACAGTAAACAAGAGGAATGCTTACTTAAGTTTTCATGCTAGCAGAAGCTAGAGATTCACAACAATAAACAATTTCTGGTGCATTTGACAGACTAGAGTCACTAAAGCACAGACATCCTCTAGAGATTATACTAAAGCACAATGTACATTAACACATTTTAACACTTGCACAGAAGGAGTAGGGAGTAGTTTTTTGGAGTATTTATCTTTGTAGTAGTAGTATTTTGTTGAGAAATGTTTAACTATCTCACTGTAATCACTGGTCACTTGGTGTTGCTGAACTAAAAGGGATAATCTGCTATCTGTCGCACCCAATGATGGGATTTAGACAATAAATCCTTTGACAATATATTTGCATGAACAAGCGCCAACTCACACAGACACACAATATGAGAGTGCAGTGCCAAAGTGCACACGCACACACACACACACACACACACACACACACATACAATACACACATATAATAGAGCTGTCATATTCCCTACTGTAACAAAGCTTTGGGTTAATCCGTCATCTGTTGATTGCAGCTTTACAGAAGGCACAGAGACATTGTGTATGAGTAGGAGCATAGATGATTTCATTGATGTTTGCTATATATACTGTAGGTGCCGTGCGTGCATATGCACATGAACAAGCCATCCTGACCAATGTCACTTTACACTCTCCTCCATTTTTCTTCTTTTCTTCAAACTTCTCCTGCCGCCCACTGTCATCGACCGAAGAGCATTGCTCGTTTAAAAAGGTAAAGTAGTAATCGATTTACATTATGTATGGGGCTTTGTTCATTGGTCTGCTACATCTTCTGCACGTACGCACATAAACCACAGCAGGGTGCCAGGGACAAAACCTGGTGCAAGGACTGACATCAGCACAAGCCCCTAAATACTGTCAATCTCTTTTACAGCCAGCCAGACTTTAATAGGATGGCAAGACACACATTGAGGGGTTCTGTATAATTGGCTTCAGCTGTTCACACTAGCGTGCTTGCAAAGCCCTACCAAGCATCCCCGTGCCATCACAAGTTGTTAAAGGGGAAATTCCCACAAACAAATGTTAATATATTTAAAGTCATACTGGAGTGAAAGCTGGGTTTTATCAACATAGGGAGCATTACTTTGATGATACAGACATGCCACAGCATGATATAGGCATGATCCAAGACTAAAGACTTATGATGATATTAAACAGTTTATTTTATTGGAACGTCAAGATGAGAAAAAGACGGACAGATCTGATGGCCGCCTTACACCAAACGATCCAGATGACGGGAGCGCGCCACAACTCTAGCAAGCCTCTTATGATTTTATTCCGACATTGGAAATTTGTCTGCGACAGTGAAATCACTTGGAAGTCATTTGGTGTAAGGCCAGCATAAGTTGTAATCGGGCTAGCCTGTTGACCATGTGTGAACATTATTTGTGACCGTACTGTGCTTTCATGCAGTGGTTCTTGCTTTCTGTGAAGATCAGGAATGTGTGTCTTCAGCTAAGTTCTGTGAAAATGATGATTTGCTCGACTTATGCAGAAGCACCCCAACTGTCAAACTATATTACTGCCTAATAACCACCACTTTTCTGCAATAAATGGTTAGATTGTAATACGCGTTGGTAGTCAATTAGAAATGCATTTCGAACCCTTTGTGCAAAGCTAGAGTAAAACAACAACAATCTCTAAATGCAATTCAATAATACATTCATGCTGATTCTTTTCAAATAAAAAAAAGGCATCTTATGATTGGGACACAAGATACAGCCATGGAAAAAATCAAGAGACCACTACATATTCTTGTTTAATGTAAATATTAAAAATGTAAGTATATATTAAATAATTTAAACAAATATAAATATAAATGTATTAAATATACATTTAATTGTATATAGATGTTATATTTTTTTAAATGGGCAGTGGTCTCTTAATTTTTTCCATGGCTGTATAGCTGACAAAAATACACAATGAACATTATTATGAAATAAGCTTGTAAACAGTTGCTGCAACTTTGAGTTCAAGTAAGAAAACACCAAAATTGCAAATAGCAGCGAGTTTCTGCAACAGCAATATATTCCCAGCATGTAATCAGGACTGAGGTTTAGTCAACACTGAGCAGATATTGATATATATCTTGAACCTTGTCTGTTTTGTTGCATGTGAGATGGGGTTTGCCGTGGGCTTTCTGCTAGCAAGTTGCAGTCTAGGCCGATATAAGTATGTTGACACCTCTGTCAGAGTGTTTCTAAGGTCTGGAAAAGTAATTATACTACGTTTGGTGCAGTATGTGTATGGGGGGGCTTACATATTTATGCTGACATTGGTATTGACTTTGCATAACGTACGGTAAGCTACTGAATAAACTCTATGCCCTGCATAAATAACAGCATAATGTACACATAGAAGCAAATATGATTTTTGTTGCCAATGAACTAAAGGTGTGGGCATAGCCGTTGACTGCTACACCTTGTAAAGCCACATGACATGCATAGCTACATGAAATATGCATACAGTGTTGAATATGAATTTGGTTTATATCTCCCAGCTACAGGTGGTCTTCTGTTTAATTGGTTATTTTCCAAGGCTGGTGTAAAGATCATGTGGCCTTGCATGTCAATATTACACCCGCTCCCCATCTGTCTAGTTCTCAATCAATTTTATTCTACCTGGCCATGCAAATTACTACCTTTGTGCCCCTTTCCGTGTTAAATTTCTCTTTCCCTATTCTTGCATGCATTCCATCACACCTTGATGGAATTTCTTTTCTTCCTCTCTCAGTTTTGAATCTCTTGCCCCTCTTCTTCTACCATCATTCCGTGTCATCCTCTATTCCTTTTATCACACCCTACCTTGTCTTGTCTTCAAGCTACATGACTCTCCCCGTCCCTCTGGTGTTTGAAAAGTGGAACTGCAGCTGGAACTTAACAGTCATACACTATGCAATCTAAACCACCTAATCCACACACAAATACACCGCTCAATAAGGTTAAGCAAACACTGAAATCACACATTGGCTCTGGATGAACGAAATATATTAAAGTTTAAAATATTTACTGTAAATTGTGTCATTTGTTGAGAACAAAATGACGTAAAAAGCGTCTGCTAAATGCTGTAACTGTAACTGTAACAATGGTCAATGGAAACCAATATCACCAACCAATTAAGGGCTGGTTTCAAACCAAAAATAACAATTGAAATCACAGGCTGTTCCAACTGTGAATTTCATCACGGCAACGCATGATGTGACTCAGTAGTGTGTATGGCCCCCACGTGCCTGTCCAGTAAGCTCCTGGACAGTCTGTGTTGCTACCTGGCGGGGTCGAATGCACCGATACATAACGTCCCAGAGGTTCACCACAACGTCTCCAGATGCTGCTGGGTTGATGCCCGTCCACGGCCTTGTTCAGCTCTCCTTGTGTAATGGCCCATCTCCTGGTATCTCCTCCATGCTCTTGGGACTGTACTGGGAGACACAGCAAACCTCGCGACAGCACGTATGGATGTGCCATCCTGGAGGAGCTAGACTGCCTGTGCAACCTGAATGGGCTGCAGGTGCCGCCTCATGCTACCAGTAGTGACAAAGACACTAGCAAAACACAAAACTAGAGAAGAATCAGTCAGGAAGGATAAGGAGAGAGCAATTGTCTGTGGCCACCACCTGCCAAACCATTCCCTTGTTGGGGGTTGTCTTGCTGTTGCCTCTCCAGTGCACCTGTTGTCACTTTCATCTGCACCAAAACAGGTGACATTGATTCACAATCGCTTATGCTTCCTAACTGGACAGATTGATATTACAGAAGTTTACTTGACTTCGTGTTATACTGTGACGATTACGTGTTCCCTTCACTTTTTGAGTTGTGTATTTTGTACACAGCTTGAGATTTTAAAACATCTTCGAATACTTTAAAAATTGCTATACGAAAAAATAGTTACAGAAAGAAAAACAGCCAAATCACTGAAATGAGCAAAGCTCAATTCATGGCACCCAAGGTTCAACACTCAAAAGTGGATTCTATCATTAAGTTCCACACTGAAAAAGCAGGCCTTTTTACTACAGTAACAAAACCGCCAATGTTCAGTAACAACTGCACAACCTGGAAACACAAAAGAAAGAAAACACTCCCCAAGGCTACAGCTACTATCTTTTAAGTATTGGCGGAGGCCAACAATGGGCAAACAACTTCAAGGTCCACTGAGCAACTACTCTATTAGGAGGAGGAAATGAATTAAGAGTGTTATCACTGCAATTATTTCATTTAGGCCCAAAAATATGTTAAAAGTGTAAGTGTTTGGTGGCAGTAACACACATTCATCACAGGCACCCACACTAAACAGAACTGACTGACAGTTGGGGAGAAGAGAGGAGTGGAAAGGAGAGGGGAGAGGGTGAAGGAGAGTTACAAATTGAAGTTGTAATTTTGTTATTTTCTATCCATCAGAGAGTGCTGCTTGGGGCTCAAGGGTCTAGAATCTAGACCCTTGAGCCCCAAGCAGCGTTCTTTATTTTGCAGCACCAACATCCAATACACCTTCCAAGTCCTTCCCTTCATCTGTGCTGCCAAATAAAGAATGCCCATGGCTATAGAGGTAAGCGAATATCCCAGTGTTGCTTCTCCTTCTCCCATAATTCCTTCCTGACTGAATATAGTCAAGAACACAAATGCTTTATCAAGGAAAAGCTTTTTTTATGGAGTTAATCTGAACATTCGGGCCATTAACAGGACTGAACGCGGTGTGTAGATAAATGCACTGGTTTTATCATTCTCCAAATCTTTGGAGAGCAGTTGGTAAACACGCACCCCTGAAACAGCTAACGTAGAAACCGGTAAAGAGTAGAATTAAAAACACGTTAAAGATTTACATATCTCTAGAGGGAAATAAACATGATCACACACACAAAGCTTGTAAACAAGTGCAAAAGCATATTCCTCTGATAAACCACATATAGGACCACACACAGTTCTGTAGTTTGTGAAGAGCAAGCAAGAGTCTCAGGTTGTAGTCTCACTTTGAGTTCAGAGTGCAGGTGTGATTCTGTGTATTTGCCTCGCTGTGTGCATGTGCACATGCAATTTCCTCGCACACACAATTAAGCGTAGCGTTGGTTCAGGCAGGCCACGGTAGTCTGCTCACTGCTGTCAGTCAGCTGTGTGTCAGCTGTCACTCAGCTGACTCACCAACACCCAGCTGAATCATCTATACCAACCTCATAGGCCCTTTAAATGAAGGAGGTTCTTTTAAATAGTCCCCCCTCCATTGCTATTGCGCTTGCCAAGTTCACTGCAGAACACCCGCCACCTCCACCTATATTTTGTCTTTCAATTGTTGTACACTACTTTCTTTTCATTATATCATATTCACCAACGTGGATATTTAGGGTTTGTTTTCAGATATTGCTTGATATTACAGGTATGATGTGTATGCATATTATTGTATTTATGGTATCATGATTGCATATGTTCATACATGTTTTCATCATGTATATTGCTGTTATTGCTGGGGATTAAAAGACGCTGTTTGCATACATCCATACTTACCAGTATGATGAATAGAAGCCCCCTGAACTAGCCATTCTGACAGATAAATTATTAAATAGCATACTTATATATGTCCTAATGAATTTTGTACCATAAGACGAGAGTGGTCTGACTGAAATATATATATGTCCGAAAACATGCACTTTGATGTTTAATGTTTACCAGCCAGCATTCCAGTGTGTGCCCGTTTGTGTGTTTCCACGAGCGCATCCAATCCTGTTTGTTTGTGTGCGTTCCTGGCTCAGCAACACAGCTCCTCACTAATAGCTTATCATGGTCCACCATACCTCTGGATGTACAACTCAGACTGACCATTGCCCGGGGAACACAACTCTGCAGCAGGCAGAAATCACAACAGAGCACGCTACTGGCAGAGGAAGAGACAATTTGATAAACCAGTGGAGATAAACTATATGCCAACAGAGCAGACATTTTCATTTTCATTTCAGTTTAAAGGATTAGAGTGCATTTATTGGCCAGAGGGGGCAGAGCGGACCCATGTGTTATGGGACCCATTAGCACATAGACACTGCATGGGGTGTGTGCATGCGTTTTTGTATGGGATTCAGGTTTAAAGGCACTGGTGGCATGGCTTTTTCTAAAAGGAGTTCCTTTTTAACTGAGGGATTTCATAGTGACTGGAGGCTCCAGTAATATCCATGATACATACATGAGGATTTGTTTAAAACACGTAGGATATTGTGTAGTTATATGACACGCTACCTTAAATCACTACATAAGAAACACTGAGCCTACATACAGACCTGCAAGATAATACATACAGTACATTATGTATTATTTTGTTAAATACCAAGCCCCAATCACATATAATTGAATTAATACAGTATATAACAACCACAGAAAAGAAAAAGTGAACACTGTTTTAGAAGGCAGAAGGACTGGGAAAACAACTGCCAGTGTGACTGTGGAGACGCAGACCAGACCAATATGACTGAGGTTTGAAGCCAGCTGATAAGCATACATAAACTCACACTTCGTCCGTCCGTCCGTCCGTCCGTCCCTCTCTCTCTCTCTCTCTCTGTTCCTCCCTACCATCTCTCTCTCACTCTATCAAACCGACACCAAAAATACTGTCCGTAACCGCAGCGCTGACTCCGTCAAAGTTGCAACGAAATCCTGAAAACATTCCCTTTAAAAAAAAAAGGTGGCAGAAACAAATAGCATATATAAATAAAAATAGGCTATACTCTTGACAAGAATAAGAGATTCCTAGCGCCATCTTACTCTAAATGTCATCTGTGCCACTTACGGTAATAGCTCTGTCAGATACTGTTTAATATTGACTGTTTCAAAACAAAGAGAGCCAGTTTACATATTATGGTTTAACTGTAAGTGCTATATAGACAGTACTTTCAATGATGTATGCAATTTGGGGCAATTCATTCTGAATATTGACTGGTGTTTGAGATATGGCACTCAAATCAACTTTCAAGGTTTATTTTTCTTATCTCTCTTTAAAATGATTCCTGGTTTTCATTTTAAAGATGTCTGTGTGTGTTAACAAGGATTATTTTCGCCTTGGGAGGCCTTCATTGTGTGATGTACTGTAAGAGCTTTAGACAGAACCCTGCCAAAAGTAATCAGAAACATACCTTGTATGAACGAATGAATGAATCAAATAAATAAGGCTATTTTTGTATATTGAAGAAGAAATGTACAATATGTTGACATTATAATGAGCTTGCCCTTCACACCGGTGTCAATTTTCCAACACCAGTGCCATTTTTTGGTGTTAAACCTAAGGTCGTTTGTTTTCACTTCAAGACAAGAACATCTGGATAGAATCATGGATGATATGACATCATATAACACAGCCCGTGGGAAAGTTTGTGCATGCAAGAGTGTGCACGCTTACAGTATGTGTACGAATGTGTGTGAGACAAGCTCTGTCAGGTTAACAATTTATCAGGTTTTGGTGGCACTGCATTGGTAGTCCCTCAGTGACTACATTTTCTCAGCTCTCTCTCTCTCTCTCCTACCTCATATCCTAAACCTACTCTCTTCTTGTAACTTGTAATTACCAAATATGTTATTATTGATGCCATTTTGCTGTGGTAGTGTTGCTAATGTGTTTGTCTTGTGAAATGTTTAAACTTGGCCGTAGGCTTAATTGCGTCAGGAGCACAAATAACCATTTTGTTATTGCTCTGACCACACTGGTTTGGGTGAGCATTTTGTAAGTAGGTTGAGAAAATAGATTTATATCGTTTTCATATCCCAAATGGTCGCATGGCTCAGCTCTAAGCTGCTGCTTGGGAAGGCACATGATGACGCAGCGACCCTGTCCTACCGCCATTTGCATTTCAATCTCCCTTCTGATCCTTCTGTTTACCCGTCACTCTCCGTTTGTCTTTCTCTCTCTCCCTATTTTGTCCCTCCATCATCTATTGACATAGAGAAATAGACCAGAAAACTGGGTGGGGCTTAGGGTTCCGGAAGTAAACTCCCATTGGTTGAGATACATTGTATACAGCGAAACTGTGTGAGTGTGGTGACTATGTATATTACCATAACAGCAAAAAAACTCCCTAATGACTAAAAACAAGCTTGGAAAGCTACAAGATCTATTGATAGGGGTGGTGGGGGGGGGATGAATGAATGAATCAATCTATCCATGAATCATTAGTACCAGTGCATGACAAAATACCCTAAAATAATGTAAATCTTCTAGTGACGTTCTAAATGACCTGGGAGTATAATATTGAATTTCATTCAACTGCCCGGAACAACACTTAGAGTGTTGACTCATCTTTTGAAAGAGTAAAAGAACAAAAAACAACTGTGGGCAGTTTCAAAGAGCAGGATCAGTTTGCCATGCAAACGATATTCTGGGACTACCTGAGACACATTGATCAAGTACCCCATGTACAAAGTGCAGAACATTTTAGGAAGGATAAAAAAATAACGACTATTGAGCTTATACCTCCCCTACATGCTTGAAATAACATTTTGAAAAAATGCTACATAATCGGTTAAAGCCAACTGTGATGAGACTCATAACAGTGTCAGGTACTGTAAACACCTACAGTGAATGCGGGTAAATGCAGCTATGAACTGTTTAAAACCGTATACATCACTGTAGAACAAAAGTGAGTTAACACAGGACGCAGGATGTACGTGGGTGCTGTTGAGGCTGGTGTGATGTCAGGTCACATTTGTCAGGCTGTGTTTGCTTATTTATGTGACTCAACCTGGTAAACTGTAACCTGCGTTAGACGGGTGGATCAGGCAACATGCAAGGTCATGTGCTGTTGATGTGATCTGTAATGTCGCAGCCCGTTATAGCTCTGGACTATAGCTGGGGGAGGGGGAGGGGGAGGGGGGGGGGGGTGCCAAGAGAGGAAACACATACACACAAGGACGTTTTTTAGATTTCTAAATAAAAATAAATATCAATTAAAAAAATATCTAGTTTCGCAAGACAATGGAAAGGTTATTGTAAAAAAAAAAAATACGATTAAAAGGCGAGGGCCAAAAGTCACACGCACGCACGGGCAAACAGAGCGCTGGTTTGCATTTTCTGGATCTCTGCCATTAGTGTTGGGTCAACAGATGCCTGTTTACTGTAACGGAGGTGACAGGAGATCAGCCTTCATCCTCTGACACTGACAGCCTTCATTACTAGACACTGTAAATGTCACACATCAGCCTTACATGTGCGTGTTTGTTTATGTGCACACGTGTAAATATAGAACAACTTCAATCCATTCCAAGGTGCAGATGGCATACAGCAGTGTATACAATATTTATAGCAATGAAACAGTATAAGCATTTCTCAGTTATAGTGACCTAAATTATCATGGTTATCAGTATTATTGCAGTGGTGTTAAAATGTGCTAGAAATGTTGAAAAAGTCCTGACACACACACACACAGAAATCATTTCACCAAGTTTAATATTGAAAACCACAAATAAAATTAGCAGCACTATGTACTTTTTGTTTGTATAAACATGAAAATAACATAAGCCAATATCTTATATAAACATATGAAAACCATATCAAATGTGCATGTGCGCATTCGCTATAAAGTAGTGGGTGGTGGTCACGAAGATGGCTCATAAGATTCAAAGTATTGCCCCCTTTGCCCCCATCAGACAGGATGACCATCTTCAATCAAATTTCCCCATCAGGACTCTCATAAAAACCAAAATACGACCACACTGCCTTCCGCTATGTTTTCATTGATGCAAAACAAACCCTAGTTACATGCTGGGCCTGTGTCTATGAGACTGTTGCTAACCTTGGTTGATGCTGGACAGTATTTATTGTGAGTTTTTCAGCGCGGTAATCAAACACGGATTTAATGATAATTTAATACTAACCGTTGGGAATTGTATCATGGTATATCGGGTAACCGTTTCATCCCTCTATACATATCAAACAAACATAACCTAAAAGTGTCAAATGCATAACTGTATAAACAAGCATACATAACATGCATTGCCATTCATAATGAAGTTCCATCAACAAATACAGAAATACAGGAATTCGGCACCTTGTGTGTACGTCGTAGGCATGAATGGGTTCATACACGTGCTAAAAATAACATGCAGCCAGATAGTTTCCCACTAATCTCTCCTACACAAAACATGTTCCCTAAGAGCAAGAGTTTAGTTTCTCAGCTGTATATCTGGCTTAGTCTCTGTCTTTCTCCAGTTGTGCAGCTATTTATAAAGTGCATTGATCGTTCTGCGCTTTCAAGTCAGACACAAGCCAAATTTGAACCTTAAATCAAATTCCCAATACTTTTTTAAGTTGGTTTCTTCATGTCCCACATGAAAAAAAACGCCCCCCAAAATAACCCCATTTCTTTCGCCCTTTGTTCACCACTCCTTCAAAGAACTGTCAAGATATAAAATTTGCCCTCGTTTGACAGGCACCGTGGAAGGAGTTTATTTTTATGTATTGTGTGGGAACTTTTGGGTGCCCTCTGGCCTCGTACTTGCATAACAGCTTATATTGTACTGTTCTGTTAAAAACACAGTGTTAAATTCACGACGTGTGCATCCTACACAGAGCAGCAAAAAATGTAATAAAATAAAAAACAGGAAATGAGTGTTCTTACTTACTAGTTCTTACTAGTCGCTCCAGCAGCCAGACATATTAAAGGCCAGTGTCTTGCCTCTCCTTCATAATTCATCATGCCTTTTATCCCTTTGTTGGGTTATTTATAAGCTTCACACAGGTAACCCCGCTGGCAAGGAAGGGGAGAGGGAGGAAGAGAATGGAGAGGAAGGTGACGGAGGGAGGCCAGGAGAATGCCAGGGACAAAGAAAGAGGAGGCGATTTACCATGCCGTGGGTGTGTGTTTCACCTTCCGTCCGGGTGGGGTAGCGGCAGGGGGGCCGACTGGTCAGCGAGACCGCTCCCATCCCTGAAAGGTCACAGGCTTGATCTCTTGCGACAGCCTGTGTTGTCTATGCTTTCAAAGTCATCTCCATCATGGCCGTAACTGACCACGTTCTAAACCCATTCTACACCATGCAGGACAGTGTGAGTGTTTATGGCAGTGAAACCTAAGGCTTCATGGCTTACATAGAATTCATGGTAGAAGCCCTGCCGGTATGATTAAAGTCCCCACCTTGTATTTACACTTCCAATAGCACTATGGGGAGTTTTGGATAGACAGTTCTAGGGTTGCAAAGTGTACCTGTACATTTTCTGGAAGTTCTCCATTGGAAGTTAAGCTTGGGAAATTTGCATTCAGCATACAACATGGTAAAACTACACGCATCATGTGCAAAAACTATGATACATTATGAAATCCCATAATGCATAGTTATTGGAGGAAATTAGGGATGACAAATTGTAGATTGAAATTGCAATATAATAGGAATTCTCTCTCACTCGCTCGCTCTCTCTCTCTCTCGTCCATCTATAAATTGAGTGAAATCAAATCTCTTCCAGTCTGTCTCTCTCTCGCTTTCTCTCTCTATAATGGATAGGAATTCCGTCTTCCTCTCACCGCCCATTCATTCTCTAATATAATCAATAGAGTTAGCTGGCTGATATATGCACAGTGACACCTCAGCACTTTTATGCCCTGCTAAAATTGATCACATTTCTTGTGTGGGAGGGTGCACGGTGGTGGAAAGTGGCTCCCTCGCACGCCAAGATCACGCTGATGTTGTGTGGGACATGTCTGGCCACTCCAACAGTCACACACACACACTTCCTATATCTAACAATCTAATATTGAAATATATATAGGAAAAACTCAACACAATATTGAGCATCCAGTGAGAATTAGACAGTAGGTAGGTAAAATAAAGACCTACAAAGGACAGGAGAGTAAACAGACGCACAGCCGTGAGGGAACTCAAGACAGATAGCCAGAGAAAGAAAGACCAGAGGAGAAATACGGAGATTAAGGAACAACACTTCAAAGAGAAAGAGGAGGGAAGAGGGAAGATTAAGAGGACAAAGAAGCATGGGAGAGAAAGCGGGAGGGGGAGGGAGGGAAGAGAGAAATAGGAGTAGGGAATGATGGAGGACTGAATTCCACAAGCTGTAAACCAATACAAATGACAGTATTAGACCTTAAAGCTAATTACAGTAGCGCTGGCTGGGACCAGGCCTCGCAGAATCTCATAAAGCGCCCCATCGCGGTTAATAACGCTTAGAAGTTTATATCATTACGTTGTGTGTTCACACAGGGAGCACAGGAACAAGCGTAGTGACACCTCATCCATTCATTAGGTCCTCTGTTCATCCGTCTTTCAAATTTCATGAAACATTATGACCTAGCACCCCGCTCGACCCATTTACTACTAATCCATTCACAATTACAATCACATTTCAGGCTTCCCTCTGGATAAGGGAGTCTATAACAAGTCTTTAACCGGAGGGTGTGTGACACTGAAGTGTTTTGCTCACTTGACTGTGACCTTACATTTTACTTAACGTTTTCCTAACCACTGAATTATTTCAACCTGGGGGCTGAAATAATTCTTGGGGGTCGACAGATGGTTGTGTGAACTGTTTTTTTTACATTCTACCGCCTGTACCAGTTATATCATTTGTCTTGGCCTATATTTTATTTTGTGAGAGTCGAAGTGTGCTTGCATTTGAGTTTTTATTGGACACACACACACGGCGTGAGCACACACACACACAAAATAGTTGTGTCGCTCTGTGCCACAATGCTTACATTTTTTTTTTCCAGCTTAAGACTCCAGCCACAAGGAGGTGTCTCAAGGTGGGTCACCTGAAAAGACAGCAGCACCATCAACTGAGAAAGGCAAGGCTCCAGCAGTTCCAACAGAGCCCCAAGCTGTCAGTAAACTTAAAACATATTAGCCTGACTTTCTGCATTGTGGATTTACATGCATAGCCAAAAACAACGTGGATCAGTGTGTATTTGTTTTTAAGTGCTTGCACATTAAATCCAGTTAAACTTTCACATAAACCTCTCACATCAGCGTTTATTCGACTCAAGGAGGGAGAACTACGGAGCTATAAGTCAGTGGTGAGTGAGTATACTACTATCCTCGCTATGGCCCTGGCAGCTTCATTAAAGTGGCATATCTGGTGGTTCAATCTAAAAAGCCCAACACTATAGCCAAGAGCATCATGTGCCCCGCAACCATTGCAATGACGAGGGCTATGCAAGGTGAAAACATAGCTAGCACCCTATTCTGCTGTCAAATGACACAATGGGGAGGCGTATTCATGACATGGAAATATGGAAAATGACATTAAAAACAGAGAAAAGTGGAAGGTTTTCGCTGCAAATGGAATCTACAGATGTGTCAGGAGCTTGTTTTTGTAAGATACAGCTACGACGGGAAAATGCATTAGGATGTGTTGGTTTGCACGCCACTGGAGGGAACTTGCACGGGTCGGGACGTTTTTAACAAGATGGACGGGAAAATGCGCGATGAGGGACTAAGTTGGGGATGGATTGAGCTGGTGCTATGCAGGGAATAAGAAAGGGACTAAAAGCCTGCATTTTGGAAGTTGCTCCCCATGTGGAATGTTCACAATGTGTTATCCACAGAGAGGCGCTGCCTAGCAAGAAGTTCAGGCCTAAACTCTGCGGTGTTCTCCAAACTGTGGTTAACACTTGTATGGTCTTCGGGTCAAATTGACCCGTTTCAAAGTATACATTTTTTCTACCTGAAACTCAATGGCCTTAACTTATTTTCTGTGATGAACATGTATAAACAAAAAAATAAATGTGAGCACACATGCTACTGTACCTATACCTTACATCCTTCGTATGGTCTTCGGGTCGACCCGCATACACAGAGACACACAGAAACATGCCCACAGAAGCATGCCCACAGACACACACAGACACAAACACACACATGCACACTCGCATGCGCGCACACACTCACACACACATGCGCGCACACACATACACATACAGTACACACACACACAGACACACAAACACACATAATGTTGCATTATTATAATCTAAGCACCGAGAAGCTGTTTGCTCTCTCTTTCCCGCACTCATTTCCGCACCCTCTGTCATGTGTCCACCTGCAAAACCCTTTTTTTTCGAATATTATTACATAAAATTTGATACATCGAACAATTTTCTCGCACCATATGCCTCGCACCTGCACATCAAGGGGGGGACTAAAGAGATAAACACCTCTGCATCACAGTACAGAATCTTCTACCCTCAGTATGACCAAAAGATTTAGCTGTCAGAGAGCTTTAGAGCTCATATGGATCCAACGTAACTGTGGACGAATGGCTTGTGGGGTTTAGGGGCCGCTGCCCTTTCAGGCAGTACATGCCCTCAAAACCAGCAAGGTTTGGCATCAACATCTGGGTTGCCTGTGATGCCGTTTCATCTTATGCATGGAATATGCAAATCTATACAGAGAAGCCAGAAGGAGGAGCTGCTGAAAAA
>JAOEHI010053885.1:0-14669 GCA_025447815.1 Percopsis transmontana | reverse complement strand
CCTGCTGGCTCTCTGTCCTTCTACACAGTGTCCTCTGACACACTGACACACATCCACACCTTCTACTGTACATTCACTCAACCACTGATACCTGGGTTCTATGTGTGGTGGTGGTATGGATCCTCACTGTCTCTTCGTCAGATAGAGTAAACACACACACACACACACTATTCGGTCATCATTTATCATTACTACGACCGTTCATAGAGAGTAGTGGTGCACATTATTGGTGAAACTTAGCCTGTCCCCTTTTATGATTGGCTGGAATTCAAACGCATATATATGGCACTTTTCCACCGCATGGTACAGGCTCGGCTCGACTCAACTCGCTTTGGTACCTTTTTTTCTAGTGCAGAAAGTACCCCCCTCAATATAGCTGGTCGTCATAGCGATGCCGCATGAAACTGCCAAAACACTCCGGCCATTGTGAACAGTCCAAAAACTTCCTTCTCGTTAGACGTTGCCCCATACAGCTCTCACTGGATGCTTTCATTGGCCAACAAACAGAGGAACGTCTGCACCTCCTCAGTTGACCATGCCATGGTTTTGTGGGTTGCAACTTTATAAAAGCTGAATAAAAAAAAATGCGGCCGCTATAGTAACTTGGCAATTTAAAAATGTTGGGTTTGTTCAGCATGTCCCATGTCGCGCCGTGATGTAGTGAGGATTCTAGGGACTATTCTCTCTGAGTAATCAGTAGTCTGCTGTGTTTTCACGTTACCTTTTGATATCACCTCAGCTCAATTGGAACCTCGACAGAGGTTATACCAAAAAAAGTACAAGAGCCCCGTTCCATAAAGCGAGTTTACCAAATAAGCCTGGCTTCCTTCGGTAAGTCTGAGTCATTTTCAGAAAATCCACTTACTAGGCTTTATGTCCATGCCTCTCATGGTCGGTCTCACGTCGCTCTTCTGCTAGTGGTCTGCCGTAGCCCCGTTTCTGGCTCTTGTAGAATATTCATCTATGTAAAGTTAGGTAGAAGTGATTGCTTTAGTAGACGGACAATGTTTGCTTTATTTCTGACAGCCGTATATCATTCCTGGCCCTCACCATTTCCACCACTGCCCATTCCTGCTGGTCGGTCAGCACACGGCCACGGCCACCTTTATGGGGTTTTCTGTCAATTCTAAGCATAGAACAGAGTATACTGTTGATATATCATACCGTAAGAATACTGTAACATTTGATGAATTTACATGCATTACAATTTGCTTTAAATATAATGGTAAAGCATAGTTTATATCCTCCAGACTTGCCAGTTTTCTTAATTGAGAAGTTTGGATGATAGAAATGATACTTTTTAGATCAACAAATCTGACAGCCTCAGCCATAGTAAGGCCTGCCTCCTCCTACCATTCGATGGGCCCCATGCCCACCTCTCTGACGGTGCCCATGCCCACCTTTCTGACGGATCCCTTGTCCACAAGCTCTTCTCCTTCCTTCCTGCTCCATGTTGAAGGAAATGGCCAGTATTTACACACCCCCTTTTATAAAGGTGACCAATAGCCACTAGGGGAAATCAATTAGCAATAACGAGTATTCATTATGTGTGCTTTCATGTAATTTAGATGTTCAGACAAGCACACATTTTATATAGCTGACAAACCAATTTAAAATATATAGGTTAACCAAACGGTTCAGTGATTTACCATTAAGAGCAGTTAGATAAATGTTGGTGAAATATATTTAGACAAATCAGAAGAGAAGGATATAAAAAGTATTGTGAGCATTGCATTGTGAAAGATAATTTCACACATGAAAGGTATTGTCTTTGATGACACACTGATTAGGTGTGGTGAAAAAGTTACTGTGTAATTGTGTGTTGTACTTAGTCAATTGAACATGTTTGAAAATTCAACATTTGTCCTAGTCATTTTGATGATCTGCTTTGAGTTTTGTACCAAGAGTTGCGATATTGCAAATAATAGTACCAAAGCGATTAAAAAAAAACTAATGTATATTTACATTTAAATTCAGTAGGTTCTGCAGTAAACATGGCAATGTTTGTTGAAATTATCTTCTAATGTCATGGGAACTGTCTAAATTATAATAGTATGAATGAATAAACTGTGATTAAACTATTTGTGTGTAGAAGTGTGTAGAGCGTAGCAGAGTTTGTTTTTATTCTAATCTGTGATATGTAAAGGAACCGTCACAACAGGTCTGACAGCTCAGAGAGTTTCACCCTCTTATGAGTGTATAAAACACGTCAATCAGTACTGACATAAACCCAACAGGTGTGGTCACTTCTCTACAACATTGCAAACGTTTTGAGGGTGTGACCGACCACAAGCCATGCTACTGCAAGCTAGCAGTGTTAATACTAGTATTAATACTAGTCATACTAGACAGCGCTAGGACTTGGCATTAGTAGTACTTTGACACGTGAAGTGGTACCAGAACGCAGGTCCACAATGTCAAGACATGAAGCAGCTGTTGTGTTCAGCAGAAGCAGTTGGTGTATGGCAGGGAGACCCAGTAACTGCTTTGTGCTTCTGACGGTCTTAACCAAAGGGTCCAGTTTGTCTCTATGCAGGTGGCAATGTTCATTTTGTCAGTAAAATCGTGTTTTCATTCTCTGTGAGCTGCTCTTTGGCCCAGCAAAATGTATATTAATACTGGTCAAACATCATCCTATACGATGGTTTAAACATGACCTGAGTGCACAAAGAAGCAGATACCTGTCCTGCTGCTGGGTTGATGCCCTACGGCCCTGTCCAGCTCTCCTCGTGTAGCGGCCCGTCTCCTGGTATTATCTCCACTCTCTTAAGACTCCTTCATGGGACGGCATGTATGCATGTGCCATCCTGGAGGAGCTGGACTGCCTGTGCAACCTGAATGGGCTGCAGGTACCGCCTCATGCTACCAGCAGTGACAAAGATACTAGCAAAACACAAAACTAGGAAGGATAGGGAGAGAGCAAGCAATTCTCAGTGGCCACCACCTGCAAAACCATTCCCCTTGTTGGGGTTGTCTTGCTGTTGCCTCTCCAGTGCCCCTGTTGTCACTTTAATTTGCACCAAAACAGGTAAAGTTGATTCACAATCCCTTATGGGTGGCGGAGCGGCTCCGGTGGTTACAGGCAGGTTGTTGCCAGATTAAAATGTAACCACCTGACTTGGCATTTATCTGAAAACACACGCACACAGGTTCTGCCCACTGGCTAGACTGGTTAGGAACATTCTTCAGTATTCTGACAGTGAAGTTATGAGGAAACGTGTCAGTCTCAGATCAGATAATAACACAACAAAGGTGTATTTGAACAGATCTAAACACATCAGCAGGTAAGGTCCCAGCACTCACATTAGGAATAATGATCAATAATCACATGGAGCTTCTTTAATCATATTTACATGAGGAAGTAAAGCCTTCTGTTTGGTGGGTGGACTTAATACTTATCTACATTAATTTTAAATCAAATGAATTACTATCTAATATCTATTATGTAAGCATGTTAACGTGCTTGTAACCACAGAAATACTTTTGACATGTTGAAGTCAGGTGTGTTGTGCAGGATTCATTTTCATTATATGGATTTTAATAGAAATAAACGATCAGGCAAAATTGTCAAGTGTTATAAATATTTAACACTCCTACAATGTACAGTTGTGGTCAAAAGTTTACATACACTTGTAAAAAACATGTATGTCATGGCAGTTTGAGTTTCCAATATTTACTACAACTCTTTTCTCTTTACAATTTTTCTGTGATGGAATCATTGGAGCACATACTTCTTGGTCACAAAAAACAGTCATGAAATTTGGTTATTTTAAGAATTTATTATGGGTCTTCTAAAAATTTGACCAAAGCAACGTTAACGATCAATTGTGGTGATGTAGAAAGTTGTATCAATCAAATTTGCTTTTTGACATGACCTATTTAACTTCTCATGGGTGAATATGACTGACTACAGCTGGTGACTTCTGAGCCCATTTAAATAGGGCTTGTTTGATACACTCATTAGACTCAACCACAAATGCTATGTCCAAGGAGCTCAACATAGATCTGAAAAAACGGATCATTGACAAGTCAGGAAACTGGTTCATTTCAAAGCAGCTACAGGTCCCAAGATTCATTGTGCAAACAATTGTTTGTAAGTATAAAGAGCATGGCACAGTTGTGTCACTGCCACGATCAGGAAGACCACACAAGCTGTCAACTGCTGCTGAGAGAAAATTGGTTAGGGGTCAACCAAGAACCACCAAAAAGCAGGTCTGGACTGACTAATAAACGAGGACAACCTCGTTACACGATGCTCTCCATATTCTAAGAGAATGTTATCTACTTGCAAAACTGGTGGATAACCGGTTCAACTGTTGACAAATGGACTAATTGTAAGCCGCTTTGGATAAAAGCGTCTGCTAAATGCTGTAAATGTAAATGTAAATGTCTGCGATGAATTAGAGGCTGCTGGAACAGTGTCCACAGTCAAGCGTGTTTTACATCGCCATGGGCTGAGAGGCTGTCGTGCAAGAAGGAAGCCCTTGCTCCAGAAGCGGCACCTTAAGGCTCGACTGAAGTTAGCTGCTGATCACATGGACAAAGAAAAGGCCTTCTGGAGGAAAGTTCTGTGGTGAGAAGAAACAAAAATCGAGATATTTGGCCACAATGACCAGAAATGTTTGGAGGAGAGAAGGTGAGGCATTTAACCACAAAAACACCATACCTACCGTAAAGCAGGGTGGTGGTAGTATTATGCTCTGGGGCTGTTTTGCTGCCAGTGGAACAGGTGCTTTACAGAAAGTGAATGGAATGGTGAAGAAGTAGGATTACTTTAAAATTCTTCAGGAAAACCTCAAATCATCAGCCAGAAGGTTGGGCCTTGTACACAGTTGGGTGTTTCAACAGGAAAATGAACCCAAACACACATCAAAGGTGGTAAAGGAATTGCTAAGAATTATAATTAAGGTTTTAGAATGGCCTTCCCAAAGTCCTGACTTGAACCCAATCGAGAACAGGTGGACTTTACTGTGGAAACAAGTCTGTCAGAAAGCCAAAACATTTACCTGAACTGTACAAATCTATCAAGAGGAGTGGTCAAAGATTCAACCAGAAGCTTGTCAGAAGCTTGTGGATGCTTACCAAAAGCGTCTAATCGAGGTGAAAATCCTTCCCTGGCATTTCTGTGCAAACACACCCATGTTCTGCCCACTGGTTAAACTGGTTCTTTTGTTTGTGTACTCTGATAGTGAGTGAAGTTACCTAGTTACATAAAGTGTCCCTGCATCAAATGAGGAGAGAGAGCATTAACATATGTACACAGAAAGCATCTCATATATAACAAAGGATCAGGGGGAGCTGGTATGGGAACTGGAAAATATGTTCTTTCAGCAGCACAGCCAAGCTCTGACCATATCTTCTGGAACCAGACTACATTGACTTTCTAGAAGCATTGTACATGGCCTACATTGTAATGAATTCACAAACCCATGCTCATACCTAGGATGACGTCACACACAAAAAATAATGCCGTGTCTCAATTCGGGCACTTCTGTACTTACACTTAATATTTTGAGTGCGTTCACACTGTCAAGTATGCCAAAATGCAGTGCACTGTTTGTACCTGGATGGTCAAAAAGTTGAGTTAGATACAATGGACACTTCACGCCCTCAATGGTCACCATCTTGGCTATGTAGCGGAAGGGGAGTTAATTTAGCAGTATTTATCAAATTCGGTACTGGAAGATAAAGCGAACGTTAGCTAGCTAGCTACCGGTAACAGTTTTTTAATAAGGCATTGATGTTTCATGTGTTGTGGTGTATGTTTGTTGTTTATGCGTGTTAAATTGTTTCCCCGGGATGGTCCTTGTTTTTAAGATCAGAGCCATAAAAAATATATTCTCCCAGGTAGAATTTACTTTCCCCGGGGGGGAGGAATACATTTTCCGGGACTGACTAATAAACGAGGACAATCCCGGGGAAACCGGGACAGGTAGCAACCCTAATTAGATGTGTGGTCAAAGGCTCGACAAGCTGTATATTTTCACATAATGCGGGAGCTATCATTGACTCTGTAGATCAACCGATGATAGAACGTGTATGCCGGCGTATCAGCAGAAACTGTTTTATATAATACATTTATATATTTGGTGCTTCCACCTAATGTTACCGGCTCTCTTGATCCATTTTATTTTCTCTCAAGGACGGACGAGGAGACCAGACTCCTTTTTTACAGGGAGGCGGAATGCAGCTGGAAGATATTGCCATCATATGAAACCTTTCCTATTTTGCTACTGGTTGCTATACATTGATGTTACTGCATGAAGTGCCATTTCATTGTTGTGATCCAATTTGTATTGTAACGTACATTGATGGCTGAGTAATCCCAGCCTTTTCTTTTTTTAAATGAGAGAACCTCAAACAGAAATATAAGGTTGGTTTACTGTCTGTTCATTATTTCACACGTCACTATCCCTATGAGGTAATCAGACCTAAGGATGTGAAAAGTTATCAATTGTTTGAGGTGATGAAGAGGTACCTTTCGAATATGTCAGTGTTATTGCAGCTACAGTGGTGCAATATCGATGTAGATGCATTGATGAATATCAATATCGAAGTTGAATATCATCTTGCATGCATACAGCCCGTATCCACCATCGCCTGGTGTGTACCCCCCTGGATCCTTACCGGAAATCTGTACGTCCCTTCTGGACCGTAAAAAGTGGTTGGAGGCTAGTCACCCGCACCACCTGCCCAACCTCCATCGGCGGACATTCTCGGCGAAAGTGGCCAGGATGGCCACACCTCCAACACATCTGTAGGGGTGTTTGAGCGATTACCTGTGGTTTGGGACATATCCCCCATCCCTCGGGCTCCCGTGGTTGCCGCTCCTCCTGGTACTATCCGTGTTGTGGTGTTGAGCCAGCTGGCTTTGGATTCCCCGGACTTCCTCTGCTGGTCCTGCTGCTGCTGGCCGGCTATCCAGGCCTGGTGGTTCCTCGGCTCCACACCTGTTCCAAATCCCATGAACCACACCTCCAAACGTTCCCTCCCACTCACACAGGGCTAAACCACGCCCACACTCCCACAAGGGGGAAAAGGTCATAAAGTTTGTGGTTGCCATAGCGACATGACTTGATCAGGGAAAAGTTTGTCTTTTCAAGGATAAGAACCCCAGATCTGTTTTATTCTGGAATGTAAGGGATGTAGGGTTACATTTTGCTGAGATGTAAACTAAATGTTTTTTTTAGAGAGACGGGGTGGAGCTCCCCCATCCTTCTTCTGTGAGATCCTTAGGGGAGGGACACCTCTCTTTCTCATCCAGAAGGGATGATGTGATGGCTGCGTGACTCACTACAAAGTGATGTATTTATAACTTCTGCCCTTCATATCAGGTGAAACAACTTCTGTCCACTGACCAATCAGAATGAGTCAGAACGAGTCCACGGCCAATGACCAACCAGGTCCAGATGTGAAGAATCCAAAAATGAACTTTGAGTTTGTGAGAAGAAACAAGACTCTCCTGGAAGAGATCCTCTTTGATCATAAATTAATTCTTAATAAAGTTGATGAAAAGAATTTCATTACATGGGCAGAGTACACTAAAATGGTAAATATGTTATATAAAATGTAAGTCATGTTGTATAATAATGTTCCATTGTGTGATATGGCCTTATTAACTGTCTTTGACTGATATTATTTTAGGTTGATAGACCAGTAACAGACCTCCTGGATCTTCTGTTGAACAAAGGAGAGCAGACATGTGAAAGTTTCCTGTCTCTGCTCAGAGAAGATCAGGTTCTGAAGGAAACCATCCCCAGACTGTCTGAACTGGACTGGAACCAGCTGGACCACCCAGAACCAGAATCCCAGACCACAACAGGTACATAATCCACCTGTCACACACACACACTGTATGTACAAGTACATGTTCATATCCGACCCGAAGAAGCTATTTACAATCAAGTCATTTAGAGGGCTCTTTTATCCTTAGTGACTTACATAGCAAGTTATTGTTTGCTTTTTACATATATACACCAAATCTTCTACTAATTGTTGTCCTTTGCTGGTGTCAGAGAATCCTGCTGTCATGAGCCTGACAAAACTGAAGCTTAGTCTGAAGGAGAAGGTTCAGTATGTGTTTGAGGGTGCTGCTGAACATGGACAATCAGCCCTTCTGAACCAGATCTACACAGAGCTCTACATCACACAGGGACGGAGTGAAGACATAAACACTGAACATGAGGTCACACAGATTGAAACAGCCTCCAGGAAAACAGCCAGAGAAGAAACACCCATTAAACTTGAAGATATTTTCAAGCCCTTAGCTGGACACAAAAAAATCAGAAGGGTGATGACACAGGGCGTGGCTGGAATTGGTAAAACAGTCTTAACACAGAAGTTCACTCTGGACTGGGCTGAAGACAAAACCAACCATGACATACACTTCATATTTCCATTCACCTTTAGAGAGCTGAATGTGCAGAAAGAGAAAAAGTTCAGCTTGGTGGAATTTCTTTATTACTTTTTTTCAGAAATCAAAGAAGCAGGAATCTCCAGCTTTGACAAGTTCAAAGTTCTGTTCATCTTGGACGGTCTGGATGAGTGTCGACTTCCTTTGGACTTCCAGAACAATGATGTCTGGACTGACATCACAAAGTTCACCTCAGTAGACGTCCTGCTAACAAACCTCATCACAGGGAAACTGCTTCCTTCTTCCCACCTCTGGATAACCACACGACCTGCAGCAGCCCATCAGATCCCTCCTGAGTTTGTTGACAGGGTGACAGAGGTCAGAGGCTTCACTGACTCCCAGAAAGAGATGTACTTCAGGAAGAGATTCAGAGATGAGACCCAGGCAAGCAGAATCATCTTTCATATCAAGACATCACAAAGCCTCCACATCATGTGTCACATCCCAGTCTTCTGTTGGATCACTGCTACAGTTCTGGACCATGTGTTGACAACAGACCAGACAGAAGAGATGCCCAACACCCTGACTGAGATGTACATCCACTTCCTGATGGTTCAGTCCAAACGGGGGAATGTGAAGTACCTTGGGAGAGCTGACACAGATCCACACTGGAATAGAGA
Organism: Percopsis transmontana; assembly: GCA_025447815.1. Classification (NCBI taxonomy): domain Eukaryota; kingdom Metazoa; phylum Chordata; class Actinopteri; order Percopsiformes; family Percopsidae; genus Percopsis; species Percopsis transmontana. Next base: position 5,636 of record JAOEHI010053885.1, on the reverse strand, counting down.
GAACAGAGAGATAATTACATCTCTGGGAAAATTGGCTTTTAAGAATCTGGAGAAAGGCAACCTGATCTTCTATGAAACAGACCTGGCAGGGTGTGGCATTGACCTCAGAGCAGCCTCAGTGTACTCAGGAGTATTCACGCAGATCTTTAAAAAGGAGCATGGGATGCAGCATGGTATTGTCTTCTGCTTTGTCCATCTGAGCATCCAGGAGTTTCTGGCTGCTCTTTATGTCTTTCTCTCATTCATCAACACTGGTGTCAATCTACTCTTAAATTCGAGTTGGTCTAAATTATTAAGGAAGAAATCATCAAAACTCCTTTTCCAGACAGCTGTGAAAAGGGCATTACAGAGTGAGAATGGACACCTGGACTTGTTCCTTCGCTTCCTCCTGGGCCTCTCACAGGAGACCAATCAGAAACACTTACAAGGCCTGCTGAAACAAACAGGAAGTAGCACACGGAACAAAGAGGAAACAGTCAAATACATCAAGAAGAAGCTCAATGATAGGAAGATCTCCCCAGAGAGAAGCATCAATCTGATCCACTGCCTGAATGAGCTGAATGACTGTTCTCTAGTGGGGGAGATCCAACAGTACCTGAGATCGGGAGATCTCAACAAGATAAATCTCTCTCCTAGTCAGTGGTCTGCTCTGGTCTTCATCTTACTGTCATCAGAGGAGGATCTAGACGTGTTTGACTTGAAGAAATATTGTCCTTCAGAGGAGGGTCTTCTGAGGCTGCTGCCAGTGGTCAAAGCCTCCAACAAAGCTCTGTAAGTGCTTACCTCACATCACACTCAATAGAATCTTTTAAGGCTAGAATCCACCAAGACATAAAGCTGACAACACAGCACATGACATGGGGGGTGTCTCAACGACATTTAAACAAGATGGCATTAGTGTATATCTCAGGACTGTGACCCAGGTGCAGACATATACAGCAGGCAGTAGAGGTTCAGGAGTTTTAATACAAAAAGGAGTACAAAGGGAGAACCGGCTGAGTCCAAAAAACAAGAACACAAGCAAAGCCAACGGATCGGGGAATCTCCCAAAAACAGAAATAGTCCTCAAAACAAAACTTACGGGTACAGGCAAGGACGCGGGCAGGGCAGGGCAGGGCAGGGCAAGGACAAGGACAAGGACATTAACCATACATTGACAACAAACCAACAAATAGACAGGGGAGAACAAAGACTAAATACACAAGGGCTTATTGGGAGAACGGGACATAGGTGAGGGCGGTAAATGGACAACAAGAGGAAGGACCATAAAAGGAGACAGGGCGGAGCAAGGGAGGGGCCGGGAAGAACACAGGGAACAAGGCAGACACACTAGGGAAACATGGAAACAGACTCAGGGGAAGACAAGACCAGGGAACAGGCAGGATCGTGACAGTATAGGCCTACTGGTAGAATCTAGACAATTAAACCAGCCTCCAATTTGGCTCATTGCTGGTTGAAAAAATTTTTTGGAAAGTTCACATCCAAGGCTGAAAGAAGATAAAAGACTCGTAAGGACACTGAAGCAATCTATTGGGTCCCGAAATTGAAGACTATACTTTTGTTATTTAGAGAAACCAGATTCAGGTTAGAAAGGAAAAATGGAAAAACTGAGATATTAAAAAAAGGAATACAACTAGTATAGATGACGAACAAAAAAAACTCGCAAAACTTCTGTTAAGATCTGTTACCATTTTCTACTGAGCAATGTTCACACGAGCAAGAACAAAGAACACGTGGCCTATAAGCGGGAAAATCTTGGCATTCCGTGATGCAAAGCATCAGAGCCTGGAATGGCAGGACAGGTTCTGGAGCTTGGCACTTTTAATGTTCCTAGTAACTGGAGTTTTGGAGATAAAGCTATTTTTCTTGTGATTCGATTGATGCAAACTATTTCAAGATACAATTACAGCAGGTACAATCAACGGCTCTGTCAGACCACCAACAAACAATTACAAAATGTATGTGTAACCGAACTCGGGGATGGGAGGCAGACACGCTAGGAAGGACGCTAAAACACAAGGGTGCTAGCCTCTCAGTGTCTGGGAGTGAGGTTCACTTTACTGCATAGAACCTGTACCTGCTGGCCACTGTTACATATGCAACTCACCTATAAATCCACCGATAGATAACATTAAGATAAAAACGGTCGTGTTACATTAGCAAAGGTCAAGATTATCCAATCCAGAAAAATATTGAGTCAAAAATGTATTGCATCAATAAATACCCATGGACCACGATCGCATACCATGACTTTTCCATTTCAGTCCAAGAAATAAGCAATCCACATTTTCGGCACGTTCTTTAATCCAGCAATTGTTATGCTCGTCATTGCCATACAATGGTCAGGCAAGGGGGGGGTCACAGGGTAGTTGGGTTGCTGAATTTTTGAGGCTTGTGATACAATATTCTGGAAAGCTCACTTAATGTTAGCTTTTTGAAAGAGAGAGGTTGGGGGGGGGGGGGGGGGTCATATAACCTTCCACTGAAGGCAGGCTACACTGTGAATGTAAATATTTAGTAGGGTGGTAAGACACATGGTCCTGTAATGAAAATGCTGTCTTTTTTATTTTAATATTTTTCCATCTCCATTAAAGGCTGGATGGCTGTAATCTGTCAGAGAGAAGCTGTAAGATGTTAGCCTCACTTCTCAGCTCCAAGTCCTCTATTCTGAAAGAGCTGGACCTGAGTAACAATGACCTGCAGGATTCAGGAGTGAAGCTCCTCTCAGCTGGACTGGAGACTCCACATTGTAGACTGGAGAAGCTCAGGTTTGTATTACTAAACCTCTTTAACAACAGAAAAACAGATTGTTTTACTATCCTTTCAGAACAACACTAGTCCTAGTGCCTAACATACAGTATATTTCGATATTTAAGATCCCTGTCTGGCTTTGTTTAAAAAGACTGTCATGGCCTGGCTCATTAGCCGTGACAAAAATGAGAACGTGAGAGTTTCACTACAAATAAATGTATTTAAATTTAAGGGGGCAGGATAGTCTAGTGGTCTAGGTGTTGGACTCCCAGCTGGAAGGTCGTGGGCCACAGGGGACAGGGCTATCACAACACTTAAAGGGCTTCTTGAGCTGCGGTTGAACAGTCTAAAATAATTACATCCTATGTCTTTTACAAACCACAAAAACTCATCCTACCAGTAGTGACAAAGACACTAGCAAAACACAAAACTAGAGAAGAATCAGTTAGGAAGGATAAGGAGAGAGCAATTGTCTGTGGCCACCACCTGCAAAACCATTCCCTTTCTGGGGGTTGTCTTGCTGTTGCCTCTCCAGTGCCCCTGTTGTCACTTTCATTTGCACCAAAACAGGTGACATTGATTCACAGTCGTTTATGCTTCCTAACTGGACAGATTGATATCCCTGTTTGTTTAGTTTAATTGACTCGGTGTTGTACTGTGTTCCCTTCATTATTTTGAACAGTGTATTTCCATGGTCTTGTGCTCGGGTCAATAGAGATTGTATAGCCTGCTGTGCAGAAGTGGGGCCTTACTTTTGCTGAACACGGGGGCCAGGTCGTGATAAACGCTCTGTTCCTCTGTTGCCAGTTCGTCTTGTCTGTTACCAATATGCAGTCCAGCATTATTTTTCCTATTACCTATCTTTACCCTTCGTTCTAGTTTACCCCGCCTGTCCCAACATTGACTTTGCCTATTGGATTTCATACCGTCGCCTTAAGATAACCCATGTCACGGACTTTCTGCCTGCCCCCACTACAACCCCGTTTGCCCCCGCCCTGGACTTCCTGCCTGCCTTTTACAATTCTGTCTGCCCCTGTCCTGTCCCTGCCTGCCACTGTTTTGATTCTGCCAACAATCTTTATATTTTAAAGATTCTAAAAACTATACGTCTGTCGTGTGGTGTCTGCACCTGGGTCTGACCTGCATCCTGACACATTTAGACATGTTACATACATACATACATCTGTGTTTGCCCAGGTTGTCAGGCTGTCTAGTCACAGAAGTTGGCTGTGCTTATCTTGCCAGAGCTCTGAGCTCCAACCCCTCCTACCTGAGAGAGCTGGACCTGAGCTACAACCACCCAGGAGAATATGGACTTATGCTGCTCTCTGGTGGACTGGAGGATCCACTCTGCAAACTGGAAAGTGTCAAGTATGGAGGCCTGCTGTCAGACAGCTTTAATGCTGCATATGACTCATGTTGAAACTACATGATCAAAGACAATGTGCCGTCCTGTCTTTTTTTCTCCCTACAGTGTGGACCATGCTGGAGAGTGGAGGGTAAAACCAAGTCTGAGGAAGTGTAAGTATTATTAAGGGCCAAGCCACTATAGTGGTGAGGCCCCTATTTTTTTTTTCTTTCTTCGTATTATTCTGACATGGCAGCCCCTAGATACCATGGTCAAATTTGCGAGGTTCTCTTCACCGGTCCATAAACCATCTTATGGGTCAGTCTATCCATCTATCTGTCACCAAATGAGGCGTTTGCGGGTTTCGATGGTTTCCGCCACCGTTTCATTTTGATTACTTTAACAACCAGGGCATCAAAACCTGACTGGCACAAACAATCTTTGGTGATTTTACTCAGAGGGGTTTCAGCCTCTGTCAGTTTTCACAACATACTTCCGAACCAGTTTGGGCTGAGATCTTCACCTCCAATAAGCGAGAGGCGTGCTGTAGTGTTTAATAAATGAAATGTCCTGGAGCCTGAATTGTCTCAAGTCTTTGGTGTAGAACAGTGTCTTTGAGAGTCCAGAGGAGGGTTCTAGCGGGCCATAGCCTCCCCCCCCCCCCCATTCCTCCTGTGAATACGCTGCCCCTTGCCCCTGTGGCACATGCACCATCTCCCCATAGGACATAGGGTGTACACTCTATGCTTGTGAAATGTAACTAACAAGGTTTGATATGTGCAAAGCCAGTAAAATACATTTAATCAGCCAGGAATTTTCTTTGTTAGACTCAGAGACATGTCCTTTTCCCTCCAATCTCAGTTCTTCCTTTAGTTCACGTCCAACCTAGTTAGAATCTAGTTTCTCCTAAGTATGGTCTTCAATTTTGGGGCTGACACCAGTCATCCGACACCAAGAAGAAAGACCGAACTGTAAGGCGAAAGTGCTGACGAAACTAGAACCATCCTTTCTGCATAACAAACTCAAGATGGTTACTAAAGTTAGTCTCCCCAACGGAGTGAAGATTCCACTGGCAGCAGAATTCCTGCCTGCCTAAAAGTGTATCGGTCATACGAAAATGCTGATCCGAATCAAACGTTGCCATGGAAACGGGTAAGACCAAGACAGGAAAACCACGTGGGTCATCTGAACTCCAGTCCTTCACGCTGATCCAGCTTGCAGCAAAATAATTAGATAATCCATTGGTTAAGTATTAATTCTGGCTAAACCGCATACCAAAAGTTGTTGTTGCTTTCTCATATTCAGACATTTGGTTTATTGAAACCAAATCTGATCAGGTGTTCACGGGTTATAGTGTCTTATCCATCCATATATACACACTCAAGGTACATTTTAATGTGTGTCTAATAAAAAAAATTTACTCACAGGATTATTAGGAACACCTGTTCAATTTCTCATTGATGCAATTATCTAATCAACCATTCACATGGCAGTTGCTTCAATGCATTTAGGGGTGTGGTCCTGGTCAAGACAATCT
>JAOEHI010053883.1:0-14065 GCA_025447815.1 Percopsis transmontana | reverse complement strand
TTTTAATCTTGAATTTTTGAGGGTGTTTTTTGTGGCTAATCCTTATGGTTGGTGGGGGGGGCTAAGCCTTTGTGTGGGCCCCCCCCCCCCCCCCCCCAACCATAAATGTCTAGTGACGTCCCTGGCAATTATTATAGCATCAAAACACTCACATCTTCTGAATCATCCTCGAACAAACCCTTGATAATAAAATTGACATAGAAATAGGCTCAATCAAATAAAAAACTCAAACTAAAGATTATATATACACTGCATCTTTTTATGGGGCTGCTGATCCAGCAGTCCCATAAAATGTTTCCACAGGTAAAGTGTTACTTTTTGTGATGCAAATATATTATTAACAAAGTAATGATAAGTTGCTACAAAACCTAAAAATACAGACACTACATGAAATTTCTTTACATAGATCAAAGTAGATAAAAATATATTGCGTTCCATTGAGTATATAATGCATGTATTAATTTCAGTTTCAGAGCAGACAAAAAATGTGACCAAACCATTTGTCATGCATTACTAGGCTTTAGCCAACTTTGGCTAATATATATTCACTATAAAGTAAGCATAAATTGTGGATGTAACTACTTCTTTGCTGTAGAAACAGACAACATTCAACAAATTAAAACCTGATTTGGAACTTGGAAGGTAATCGAACAGGACTGGCTGAAAAAACTGCCGTATCTGATTGGCTGAGAGAAAGCTCCAGAATGCAATTATGTGGCAGTAACGTTATCACGAGAACAGCCAGGTGAACGGAACTGGCTTCAGGTCGCCTAGAGATTCTCTATGGGACAATTGTGTCCTTTTTTTATAGATCAGTGGGGGAAAGGCAAGAGGAGTTTAGAATAAGAGAACAGGGGTGCCCAGTGAAACATATCTGCAAATTGAACCCCTGGGTTGAGAGAGTAGCAGCTTCTTGAAAATTTAAAGGAATCTCCGACACTTTCGATGCAGAGCCCATCTCGGTGTATATCCAGTCACCTTACGACAGCACCGGATTAACAATTAAATATTCATACTGCGAATTCATTTTAATTTAAACTTTTCCTTTACTGTCTTTCCCTTCTTTCCTCTTGCATATCTCCGCTGTTTAATACGTGCATATTGGCTTATTCTACTGCCTCATGGTTGTCTTATAGGATCCTCAATGGATAGCCAGTAGTATAAGCAATTCAGTCCTAAAGTCTCATATTGAGTTTCATTTGTGCCTGTCAATCAAAGTTCTGGTCAGAAACGGGGGCTGCTGTTTCACAATCTTCATTTCCCTCTTGTACTCAGACAGACACTTACACCGGGTTTACACCAAATGCCAAACAGCAGCTGAAGTAATATTATGTGCACCATTTCCGTTTATACCAGGCGCAAGTACATTTCCCCAATGTTTAACTGTGAAACACGCACGTGCCACACAGGGAAAACAGCCTAGGCGCTGAAACTATAAACTTCTGTGTGCACCACGTGTAAACAAGCTAATTTAATTCTAATGGACAGAAGTGCTAAAATAATATTGGAGAGGGTTCATTTATCTCAAACTCATCACATACAAACTTTCTTGTGATGGTGCATCAACAATAATTCTGTAGCGCTTCTGTAACACTCTCTCCGGCTTCCATTAAATACTGTAGCTTCAGAGGATGGGCAGGTTCTACCCTGCCTACTGACTCTGACAAGCACACAGTAAGGATGTCAGTGAACCTGTCTACTGAGGCCACAAGTTAAATGGAACATCATTCAAATCAGTAATCCAACAACAGCAGAAAGGGCAAATGCTACAGGGCCATTCAGGCCCAAGATGGATACATCTATCAATACATACAGTTTTTATTTACATGCGTATGACTGTTCAGGCTCATTGCTGCCTACAGTACATCCTACCCTAGCTAAATATGAGTGTGAGGCAGGGGCATAGAATAGCAGATCATTCCATCGCAGGTTCATTACACTCACACACACACACACACACACACACACACCTATTAGCAATTCACACACAGACTCCCGCCAAATATGAATGTGTTTAGACGTAAAGAGGTAAACCAGCAGCCAAAATCTATCAATATCATTGCAAAATAACATAGGTTGTGTGTGGCTAGAAGGTTCTTTACTAGGAAGAGAACAAATTTGAATTGCACATTTGAGCGGCATCCCCCTTTAACTTGGTGTCGTGTCGTCGCCGCGTTCCGGTGACACATGAATAAATAATTGCGCCGTCACATCGCTTACCAGCAGGCATTTGCTACTTGAGATAATCCAGCACACCTGATACCTCTGCAGCATGCATAACACATCTACTTACTGCTAAAGTAGCCTACTGTTTAATGTATATTTCACCAAACAACTGCAACATTGCCATACTCGACTAAAAACATAAATTTCACTAGCCTAATTTACCGATTAGTTTTTACCATAAAATCCCCTAATGGTCTGGACTCGGAAATATTTAACTTTACACCAGCAACTAGTTTTAAAACTCTACTTTAGCACTGTATGACTAAGCGCTCAACGAGGCAATCCAGTCGATGGACGTAAAAGTGACAATTAGGCTATAATTAGGCGCAGAATAGCCTACTCAACTCCAAATGACTGAATTCGTTATACGCGTTATTATTACTAACTAACTATTCGATATACACCTCACTATTATACTATTGTGTGCATAAATTTTGGGTTAGTCGTGTTCCTGTTGTATTGCCTTACCTGCCTCGAGTCGTCCGTGTCCGTCGGTGGCTGAGTGCCTGGAGACTCGATTGACTGTCCTGCTGTGATGCGTTACTAAGTCTGCTACTCCCTCTCTCTCTCCCTCTCGCTCTCTCTCTCTCTCTCTACTTTTCACTCTATCACCACATTGACTTTGAACCTTTATTTATACAGTCATTTGAACATTATAAATTCCTCTAGCTAGTACAGTTAAAAACTTTACTCGACGCTACGGCAAATTCCATCGACTGCACCTGCTGTAAGCGTTTGCATAAGGCACACAATTCCTTTCCCGTCCGTCACTCGGGCTTATATTCCTTCAGTTCTCAGGTTACTTCTACACTACTCTACAGTATCAAAACAGCAAATTACAATCTCATCAATTTAAAAACATAAAATCGTCTGTTTACTCATAAACTAGCCTAAAACAAAAAGCTGAAAGTGCTGTCAAATATTCCAAAAGAAAACACATAGGCTAGCCTACATAATTCCATAGCCTCGTGAACAAGGTGCTGTTGTATATTTACGCAAGCCTCTTAAATAAAACTGTAGTCTTATATTTGGAGTTAGGGTTCATTAAAATTTCAAGTCTCCTGCAAACCCCAAAGCAGTCTTGTCATATTTCTGAAACTCGCAAAGATAGGCAAGTGTGATAGCAACGACAGATCAGTGTGATATCCCCATCTAGTGTATAACATTGGGACTACATAGCCTATAAATAAAACGCCAATGTCTTTGAAGATTTTTGGGCGCATCTGGATTTTTTGAATCCAGTGCAAAATTAGTTATTGATATCCTCGATCCTCTTTTAATATTTTGAATCAAATGCGATGCATCTCCCTCTCTCCCTCTCACTCTGTCTCTCTCGCCCTCGCACACAGACCAGCACCATGGACAAGTCCCGCTTTCAAGTTTTGAAAATAACTCCTTGGAATTTCCAATATGGCAATAGTTTGTATAGCATATGCATAATGTATGCTGTAGTTGCTTGTTAGATTTTTCTTTTCATTGGGTTATGTAATTTTCTTTGGAAAAGGCTTAGGTCTATACTGTATTTTGTATGCCAAACAGATGAAGTGACGTAAAAATAAACCATGCACTTATCGTACTATCTGATAAGTGCATGGTTTCTTTTTATCTGAATGTTGCTTTTCTCTCTTTCTTTCGTCTTCCATTTTTTCCTTCGTTCGTTCTTTCTTTCGCTTCCAATGAAGACAGGAACTAATTCACGTACTGTACAGTAACAATAATTTTCACAGGGTTTCTTGATTTTTTTTTCGTGATATTTTGCTGCTCTCTGCTGGAACGTTCAAGTAACTGCAGTTTATAAAGTCCTGTTAGCGATGGTGATCGAACACAGAACTAATTTGAACTGCTAACGGGATGGTTATAGGCTAGTAGGCTATTTGGCTTTGCAGCAAGAATTTCTTAAATACTGTATGGTCAATGCCCAATTATTATTATAATTACAATTATAGGCCTACTGATCAAATAAAGTTCAAATAGGCTAAATTATATTTCTATAATATTTTGCTCCAAGTAAGGTGATGTGCGGTAAACCTCTATAACAATTCCAGCCAACATGATTCTGGCAAGATTTTCACACATTATTATAAACATATATGAAATATAAACATATATTTTTAAATATTATAAACATTATTTTTAAAAGAAATGTTCCATGGATCTCTTCACAATAGCTCCTCCTACATTTTTCCGATCACCACACGGTGTGTTGTTCCCGAGACCCCTTTTTCTGAAGCTCCCTGTACCCTCTCTCTTCCAGAGCCCTAAAGTATCTATCCAGACTTCGGTGAAGTACAGGTTGTTCGGCTCTATACATTTAAAATAATCCATTTCAAAAGCTTGTCTGCAAAATGTATGAAAAAGTGATTTAGAGATTGTGGTACTTTATTATAGAGTACATTATCAATAAATCGATGTTTTTTTCTAAATGTAATTTGCACACATTTCATCATATACACTGCTGGCTGCGTGATTGGCTGTTAGTTGGGCTCCATTAAGAAGCTGCATGACACCACACAAAAAAAATTTGGAGGATCACATTGCAGTCCAATGCTGGAGTTTTCAGGAGAGTGATGCACCCCTTTTAACCAATCAGTATCCTTTAAGATCCAAAGGGCCTGCAGTGGACCAGCAGAAATGATTCTGAAATATTGCTGAAAGGCAGGTGACTGTCCCCTATTCCCACGATTAGCCCTCCGTCTCTTTGCACAGCCCTGAGCATCATCTCCTATTTAAATGTTGTGGCGCTTTGCTAATGACTTCCCAGCTGTCATCTGGAGAAGCTGCTGCCAAAACGGGCTAGAGGGTGAAGAAAGCCTGGTCTATTAAACGGGCACTGCATCCCTAGCTCTACTGTTGCATTCATTAAAGCCTACATAATTATTTTCCCAGATTAATGTGAACCCCTAGAACCAAACACCTTTGGAATGATGTGCAGTACAAGATATTTTTTTACCCCTTGTTGACAGTAGCAGTGCTATTAGTATGTGCTGTGGGTCTTCCAGGTAGGGGAGCAGGATGCAATGGGTTGTAAGGGACCACGGACATGGCTTGCTATGTAAGATGTACTGTAAGAACAAGGGGATTTCTAAATGTGGGAAATAGTGACTTCCTGTGTTGAAAGAGAGAGATGCCCCCTGTGTCATGGTTTTAATCAAACAGTAAGAAACTAGGATCAAGAGAGAGAAAGAGTAAGAGAAACATGAAAATAGAGGGAAAAAGAGAAAAAAATAGTTTCTATAAAATTACTAATTCTAGCCAATTATTTTCATAAATAGTCTGGAACTATTCAAAAGCCAGCCATTTTCAATTAGAAAATTGCGAATGGTGTGCTCTCTGAGTGGCTGAAACTCCTCTCTACTCCTCCCCCTGTAAAGTTCCTTGGTGCAGGCCGTTCCCGACTCCTCTCTCTTTAGCCATTTGCACTAACATGCAAATTGACCTGCTTCAAACAAATAAATAGTGAGGTGTGGTGGAAATGTGTGCTTCTGAGAAAGCTATAATGCAATCAAGGGCCTCTGTCTGAAATACTGTTGGAAAGGAAAAAAAACAGCTGTAGCATTGTAGATGTTGCGAGACCTTCTGTCTGATTGTCTGATCAGGTGACTGTGGCTAATAGTGATGAACAGAGATGTGCCTGTGGCTTTCGCAGTAAAATGACATGTAAAAGCAAAGTAAAATTCAAAGGAATTGAAATATCCTCCAGGTTGCAAATATGTTGTCTGGGGTTTGATATATCTTATGTGATATTTGTCTATATTTTAATTGTCACACTTACATTCCTGAACAACATGTAGCAGTGACAAACCAGATGTGGTTACAGTACATCTGTTCTGTCCCCAACTGGTGTGAAACAGAATATGAAACCATGCAGTGGGGAAGGAAATATATCTAAGATGGATTTTGCTAGACCTTATTTTGATAACAGATGGCAGGTCGGGTTCTCCTGAATAACAAGAAGCACAGAAGACCTTGGCTCGTTTCTCTCACAAATATTATATCATATTAAAATTAAATGATCAGGAGCAGTTTGAAATTAAATGAATGATTTGCCCAAAGGAGCTAAAGTCACAACAGGGTTCTCTCCTCCACATTCTGTTAATTAATGTCACTTGCTCTGGCGTTTTCGTTCTTTTCTTTTCTTTATTGTACAGCTATGCGAACTCTGCAAACATAGTGCACCATTTTCCAAGTCAAGAGAGCTTTTCTTCTGCTTGAGCAGTACTATCCAGTATAAAGATACTTCTAGGACCCATTTCAATACTAATATCAGTGGTTCTTAACCCGGTCCCAGGGGGGTCGCGAGAATGCTACTGTAGACACAAAAATATAGACACAAAAATAGAAAAAAACGTAGTAATAGAAAATAAATAAAATAGACATAGACTTGAATGCGGGACTGCAAGGAAAAACAGCATCTGTCTTCTCTCTCACACAAAAAATTGAAGCAAGGATCGGAAAGCTACGCCTCTGGCAAAGTCGTCTGTATAACGAGAACTTTGAGGCTTTCTCTGCACTAGTTGAGTGTTTGAATGACAGCGCGTTTTCAAAGGCTGACCTGTGTGTGCTTTTCGGGCTCATCTTGATGGAATGACAACACCGTTTCGGGAGTATTTTCCAGAAAAATGGGGCAGTGTGTGCGGCAGATGAATGGATTAGGAACCCTTTCTCTGCAAAACCAACTGGACTTGCTCTTGAAATAGAGGAGTCATTGATTGATCTGACCGCTGATATGGCCCTGAAGCAGAGGTTCACTGACACACCTCTGGCTGTTTTTTGGATCTCAGTTCAAACTGAATTTCCCAGACTGAGTTCAATAGCACAGAAAAAACGTGTCCCCTTCGGATCTACATATCTATGCGAGTCTGGATTTTCTGCACTTGCATACCTGAAAAACAAATACAGAGAGTGGAAAATTATCTACGAGTCTTCCTAAGACCCTACTAAGCCCTGTTTGGACCACCTCTGCATCATTGCAGGCCCAACCATCCCATTAAGTGAGTAGGATGGAGGTGTATGTGTATATGTGTGTGTGTGTGTGTGTGTGTTTGTGTGTGTGTATTTGGTGTTGAGAGGGGTCGGACTGCCAGAAAGGTTAAGAACCCCTGCTAATATGAATAATGAATGAATGATCATATGCATCTTTATTGAACAAGTCAAAGATAGATCTGTGCAAAACAGTGTCTACCAAATGAATTTGTTTTGAATAATGTGAAAAAAAACTGAGTAAGTGTGTTCACATTATGAGCCAAGACCCTACTGTTTGTAGCCCGAGGGCTGCTCTGAGGTAGCTCCGGTCTGGTGCTTACAGAGTTTTTGAGAAGTAACATTTTCAATCTGTTTAGAGTTATTTGCCTTGACTATTTAATAAATACATAGAGTACATGGCTAATGGCTTTATGTTTGTAGTTTAAGCACAATGGACCCAAAATTGCAATGTAATTTTCATGCATTACTTGAAGGGAAAGTGTTGTAAGATACAGTATAGTATTATTGTGTGATGTAATGTATTTTTAAAACCTTGGGCAGGATACTTCTATATGTACTGTATAATGTACATGTATAATCTGAGTAGAATTAATGTTTAACCCTGTCCCAATAACCCTGAAAATTCTTACTTACGAGGAACTACTTTTTACAATTACAAGTATGCACACACACGTGTATTTACATGCCCCATGTAGTGTCTATGTGTTACGGGGCCCATCATTTCCACATCTCTACATATCTCCCCTTTAAATATAGTCAAAGGAAAAACAATATGATACACAGTTTTAGCATACAGAGTCAATGAGGCGACATCTTCGTACACAGAAGACATGATTACCTAACTGGCTTGTTGTACAAAAGATGCATTGTTATTTTCTAGTGTTCTGCAATGCCCTTCCACAACATGCATTGCTCAAGTGCATAGTTCAGTGAGGTAATTGCAGTATGTAATTGTGTATATGATGTAGGAATATGATTTCTGGTTTAAAGTGGTTGGTTTTATTGTGTACTGTAACAAACGACAACATAGACCAGCAGCTGAGTGTTATGTCCACCCTGTCTAACGTGCTTTATTCAGCAGGTAAGTGTAAACAGTCCACAGGCAGGCGCGCTCTTTGGGTTCACAGAAGGGTCCAGCGTGGCCCTTCCACGTTCGTGTCTCTCCCGGGTCTGCTTCCACGCTCTCCTTACTATATGGAAACAGGTGATTAGTTAATTGCCCTCACCTGTTTCCCATCCCCGAGTCCCGTGAACCACACGACCCCACACCTCCCATACGGACATCACTAAACCACGTCCATGTCCACACCTCCACACCTCCACGTACCCCCACCGCCCGACCCAGGCCAGAGGCCCCATTCGCCCTAGCAAACTCCCCCCTCCTCCTTATGGGCAAGAGAGGAAATCAGCCACGACCATCTGCACCCCACGGCCTGTGGATCACTTTGAATTTAACTGCCCAGATTCCCAGTTTTGCATTTTGGGGTCAAGATAGTCTAGTGGTCTAGGTGTTGGACTCCCACACAGAAGGTTGTGGGTTCGAGCCCCAGAGTTGGCCTACCTGTAAGCATCCTTGAGCAAGATGCCTAACCCCTATCTGCTCCATGTAATAGCACCATGTAATTGTTAGTTGTTTCGGATAAAAGCGTCTGCTAAATGACCTCATTTAGAGCGAGACAATGGGGTGTTCGTGCACATCACCAAGTATAGACCACTTTCTTGTTCCTGTTTGGGCGGTAAGAAACTAGAGTGGTGGTGGGGGTGAAGGCAAATTTTGATAAGAAGGCCTCCCTCCCCCTGTGCAGGAGGGAGCTCAGGCTTGTTCTTTTTAACTGTGCCAACCATGGTGATCTTCCTCTTCAGGAGCTGCTGGCTGAGTTCATAAGTGGTGAAGAAATGTTCACACCTGACAATTGTGCCCTCTCAGTCCATCTGTCACATAAAGCCCAACCAGCATCACCTGCTTCTTCTCCGTTCTTCCGTTAGTCGGCTTCCCTTAGTAGACTTGCATCTCCCAAGCGTAGCTGGATTGTGCGTCACAGACCACCCACATCTTGATGCCATACTTTGCTGTCTTGCTGGGCATGTACTGCCGGAAAGGATGTCAACCTTTTGACAAGAGATTACTATGGCTGCCAATTTGTCTCTCTCACGTCTTGCACGTCTTGACTCTCAGTTATCAAATCGTAGCATTCTTGAGAACGTGTGAAAGACTTTCAGCGGCGCAAAATATAGGCCTTCCACTCTCTGCATCCCCCAGAGCGTACATGTCCTGCAGCCTCGCCTCAGGACCTGTACACACCCACTAAGATTAACAGCCCTATGTAGACAGGTAGGCCAATCCTGGAGATGACTCCAAATGAGTCACCTCCAGGAGGATTTTCTTCGATGGCGGGTGTGATGAGCATGTAGAATGTTGTGGCGATGTCTTGGGCATGGAAGACTGCATGTCTTGTGGGCCCTGGGTCATCAGTGTGTTCTGCCATCCTACCCTGGTTGTCATGCTGTATGGTAATAATGACCATGTTATCAGTGGAGGTTCTACATTGAATTACGCCCCGGGCGAGACCCCCCCCCCCCCCACACACACACACACACACACACACACAGTAAAATGGTAGATTTTAATTTTTTTCAAGTGCTCGTGCCGCCCCCCATGTGTCATGATAAAATGCCGCCCCGGGCTGCCCGGTTCGCCCGTGCCAAAAACCGCTACTGCATGTTATTTTGCTGTTCTTTGACTTTCATCTGAAGATGATGCATCGTGCTCTGGGTTGTATTCTTCCCCATCTTCTTCAGATACCTCCTCCTTATCTAAATCATTGTTTTTTTGTTCCTCCCAGACAACTGAACAAATCAGATCTACGACTCAGCAAAGAGAGAACTGGGGTTACTGTCATCTGCAGCGCCTTTATAGCCTCTGTCTGCACTCCCTATTAGGAAACAATGCTCTAGGACATGTTTATTTTTTTCTGAATTTTTTTATTTTTTACGTTTTTTATTTTGTCTGAACTTGAGTCATGGGGTCGTGGAGGGGAAGAAAGTGTGTGTGTGTCACTTTTTCTAATGTTGGATCACTGTAGGAAAAGTCATAATTTATGTGGTATTCTCTGCTTTTAAACATAGTGGTGAGTCGTTTTTGACCCTTAACACAACACAAGGGTTAAGAAAAATAACATTCTTATAAAAAATCTCTATAAATGTTGAGAAAGACATTAGGTGGATTTATGCCTTGTTGTACACAGCTTTTCTTTCTGCGTGTGCTCACACACGCGTGCATGAAACAATAAGAAGTGATGAATCAGAAGTCCCGACCTTGAAGCAGTTAAACATTTAATCTAAGTGTCATTTTCAAAGGCGGGAATAATTATGAAGTACTTATTTTAATGATTCTATTAGCACTGATATAAGTGATGGTTATTGGATTAGTCATACTACATTATGCATAAAAACAGATTTAGGAGGGAACATTTTTTTGTCTTGAAGGAGCAGACGTTTTGGTCGAAATAATCTCATCTCAAAAGTTGTGCAACCATTTTATCAGCATCAGTTATACGCATTTAATAATTTTGTCATTAATGGGGCTCTAATTTTGTACATTTTTCCAAGCAGAAAAGATTGCTTGGGAAATAATATAATATTAATAATTATGATATAATTGTATTCACAGAAATCACACATGATTCTGTTAATATTGGTAACAGATACACACCTTCAGAATAAATGCCGTGTGATATTCAATTTGATATAAACAGGTACCTGTCAAGTCATGCAGTCCTGCTGCATACAGTATATTACAAATATCTGTCACTGAAATTACTTTGAAATCGGATGGCCTAGAAAAGGTGTTATGCAGTCTATTTGCCAGAATTTACACTTTGGTAGTGCAGACCTGGATGTGTGACAACAACCAATTCCATTTAAACTTGTAGCTGTGGACAACAATTAGAGAACTAATTGACAACCTTCCAAATTTCCAACTGATTTCTAAACATTTCTAAAGACAAACTTTTAGTAGTTTACCAACCATTTTAATGTACTAATTTTAAATAAAACGTTAGCATTGGTGTTCAGGGGTGTAAACTATTACGCAAGAAGAGATGCCATGTTTTTATGAAAGCAATCGCCTATTGCAATGTGTAGCTCCAGTCTTACTGGGGAATCATTGTGCTCTTTATGATATGATTACATCCCTGCAGCAATTAAGGACCCTACCTAGGAAGATAACTGCATAAAGAACACTGCCCTAGCTTCATACACTATATGGGCTGGATGATGGGCAGTGAAAGATACTGTATCACCCATGTATAGTAATTAAAAACATGTTGTTGAGCTATATTCAACTTTGATCCATTGAAGCATGACCTATTTTAGACTATACCACACGTCTAACTTGGTGAACACAGCCTCCGGGAATGTGAGTCCCATTCGATGCGGCACAGAGGGCAAAGGAGCAGAGATGGGTGTGGCTAATACAAGAGCAATTATTAGAGGGGAAAGCACATCAAAATGGTGGATACAATTACAATTAGGTAATTTAGCAGATGCTTTTATCCAAAGCGACTTACAATTACATGGTGTTATTACATGGAGCAGGTAGGGGTTAGGCATCTTGCTCAAGGATGCTTACAGGTAGGCCAACTCTGGGGCTAGAACCCATGACCTTCTGGGTGGGTGTCCAACACCTAGACCACTAGACTATCCTGCCCCCTGGATAGCAGCAGGAATGTGCAAGGAAGGGAGAAAATGTAAGAAGATTATCCAGTAACCTTAGCTATATGCACCACACCTCTCAAGATCACAGGCTAAGTTTTTGTTTCATGTTTTTGCGGCACAATATAATGTTTGTAATGGAACAGACACTTATATACAGTATACAGCCTACCTGTACTCATATATCAGCCTTAATGGGCATTCACCCGTGTTTTCATGTCAGCAAAGATGATGTAACCGATGGCAAATTTTGTGGAGATGTTGTGAGGTGAACCTTCACTGCTAGCTATTGCAATTCTGTCTAAATGGTGAAAAGTGTGTTGGATGCCAGAAGGCTTTGAAGTCGACTCCCCTCTCAGCATTTGATGTTTCTTCACTGTAGTTTCTTGCTTTGTTCCCATCAGGGAGCTGGCTAAGATTATGGCAGATCACATGGGGGAAACTGGTAGACAAAAAGCATACTCTTTGTGTGAGTGCATGTTCCTGCATGCACATTTTTTCACGAAAATGGCGAGACATCTTGCAAGCTACAAACTGCATGTCATTCCAGCTTGTCAGCCTTGTGACCTAGAAAGGCCACCCAAACATTACGTTTTGGGGACATGCTTGTTTTTTCATGTTGGTCTCACAAACAGACGCAATCACATACACACAATCCTGGACGGCCAGGTAGCCTAATGCAGGCAAGCCAGTTTTAGAAGGCATGAAATATGTATGCGCGTCTGTGTGAAGTGCTGGCCAGCTTTCCTATGCCTGGAGCTCCGTCCCCCCACACACTCCCCCCAAAATCTACTTCATCACTGTCTGGCTGAACCTGTAGCCTGCCAGGTGTTGGCTCCATGGGACACAGAATGGTGCTCTGCTGGGGCAGAGATCCCCTAAGCTGGCCTACTGCGGCACACTAAGTGTGGAGCCCAATGCCTGGCCATCTTATGGGTGCACCTGCCTCCCTAGCCATTTTAATATATTCTGGGGAAACACACTTCTCCAACATGGTTACTCTAAAATTACAGATTCTCTGAGGATTTTGACTGTCAATAAATATGTTCGGTTGCCTACCTTAACATTATATCTACTGCATGAACGTGTTTTTTTATTTTTTCTGATCGCGATAAAAAAACCTTTCTTGCGTTGGCATTTGGTAGCCTGCCCTACACTGACTTAATATTCAATGGTAGACTATAGGATATTTTGGCATTTCTATTCAACAGTTTGATCCAGGTGGAGCTGGGACATGTAGGCTAGCCTACATCACGGCGTGAGAGAGGGAGAGAGAAACTGGGCGAGAAAGAAAGGCAGAAAACGCACATTTCGGACCTACTCCAGACACTCAGCATGTGTCTCTCCACTTCGCTTTCTCTTTTCTACTTTCACCCACCCTCAGCTCCAACCCACACCTTTGTCGAGCCTATTTCAATGCGTATATTTTCTTACGAGCCTATGTAGCCTACCTCCTACAGTATAACTAACCAAATCATTAAAAAAAATATTGGAGGAAGACTTTCAGATATCAGCCAACGAACTGCGTTTGGCATTCGACCGTGTGGACGCACAGCGAGACAAGGGACAGAGAGAAGACAGGCTTGGACAGACGGAAGACAAACGAAGACGAGAAAATCAGCCGCTTCAGGTGACCGAGAAGCGATCAGGAATGTGTAGCTAACTACTGTAGAAACGCCGAGAAACCGCTGCCGGTGCAAGGTGGATTACCCAGAGAATACAACTTAAAACTGTCTCGTTCTTTTCATTCATTCATTCATTTTTTTACTTCACGGGATTGTCTGAAGATCATGAATATGTCACCCCCCGATCGCAGGAAAAACATACAAGCACTGGCGTTGGAGATTGGCATCCGAGTTCTGCTGTTCGGAGTTTTTGTGTAAGTAGCCTAGTTTTAGACCTATTATGACTTTCAAAGCTGTAGCCCATATTTTTTTCTATTATAATCCCCCACACTTTCATGACTTTATTGTAGGTATCAGGTCCGTGAACTGCATACAGGTTAATTTACTACTCTGTGGTGCTCAACTATCGTATTGAACAAGTGGCTTCAGCACCCTAATAGATAATAGGCTACTGTAGGCTATCCGTGGACATTTCTCACAATTTTACAATGGGTTCATATACACTAGGCTCGCACACC
>JAOEHI010053882.1:0-14673 GCA_025447815.1 Percopsis transmontana | reverse complement strand
AGTGGGGCTTAACATACACATATTTATATATAACGTCTAAACATATAACTTGGTTCTTAAAGCTGGGATGTTTGCTTTAGAATTATCATTTTGTTGGTTTCCTAGTGCCAAACCTCAGGAGTACAAGACACGGCTGGATAGCCGCCATGAAACGAAGAGAGAATCACTGGGGAGCTCCAAACAAGCAGAGTTTGTCAAACTCATGGAGCAGGAGGTAGAGATGGCAAGAAAGAATGCAAAATAGGGCAGAGTAAAGCAAAGTATGCTTTAAACAGCAGGATTTAGAATCGGGTAGAGATGTCTTATGCAAGCACATCAGGATGAGTGTCTGTACAAGGCAGTAATTGATATCACTACTTTATAAGTAGAAAAACTAAAGCTATTGTACAGAGAATCCATAAGCGGAAAAGTTGGTTTTCTCTGGCATGTTGAGAATAAGATGTAGATGATTGATCTCAATCTTTATAGTTGGAGAAACGAGATAAGCTGGCTGCTGGTGGAACAGCTGGAGGATTCACTAAAGACAAGGTGAGTTGACCGTTTCAACAACCTTCTTTACATTCATACCGTGCTACATGGTCACACCTCTTAGCTGTCCAGTCCTATAGCCTCCTGTAACATGTGTCCTGTTTTGGCTCAGACCCTGGGCTCCATCCTCAACCTGGACATGATCTGTGACATAACGGGCGAGGAGATTTCTGAGGTAAGCCTCTCTTCCCTGCTGCAGATTTAAAAGTGTTAATAGTTTTACTTGCAAAGCGGTGGGCACTTTGTAGTCTTGTAAGGTTGGATGTCCTCTTTATAAAATGGTTAGATGTGTATGCGTTGACAGCTTTGGCCCTTGCTTTCCTCTCCTAGCTCTGGATGAATTACTTCTCCACTAAGGACACAATCGGCGCTGTCATACCGGTGAGAGGCACCAATACCTGTTCTTTGTAATAACCTGTTACTAATTGCCTTAAGTCAGACACTTGATGTATAAAACACAAGAAGTTCTACTAAGTGAGGGTTAATACAGGATTACCACTTGACATGTGCATATGGTTTGCGTTCTTCCTCAGACACAGACCTTTAAATCCATGTTCAACAGAGCCCGGTCGAACCCCACGGTAAGCAACATTGCCTCTGTGCCGATAACTGTGTTACACAGTAGTTATGATTGATGGTTGCTGACCAGTTGATTCTTAAAACATGTGACTTCCCTTTGTAGTTCCTGTTTGCTCTTCCCCAGAAGGAGGGTTATGAGTTTTTCCTGGGACAATGGGCCAGCTACGAGCTTCACTTTACATCCCTCATTAACGTACAGGTACCCTATCTACACACTAATGCAAATGTGATGTGTATTTCTATTTTCTAAATCCAAATGATTTCTCATTTGACAACATAGTTCAGCTCTAGAAAAAGGTGTTGTGGCTGTAGAGAAGTGTTGCCATAGTTTCCCTGTGTGTTGTTCATCCAGACGCTGGGAGAGAATGCCCCAAGTCAGCTGATCCTTTACCACTACCCAGACCTGCAGGAAGACAAAGGCATTGTTCTCATGACTGCAGAGATGGACCCTAAATTCATAGTAGGTCCAGTCACCATGTGTTTTGTATAGAACACTTGGCTCTAAAATGTACCTGGTGAAATAAATGGTCAGATACCTGGATAGAAAATGTCAAAGTAGAACACTTTGTATACCCATCTCTTCTCCCTCCCTCCAGACTGTGCATCAGGCTCAGTGCTTGGCCAATCAGGTGCAGTTGTTCTATGGAACCCAGAGGCAGGAGACCTTCCGCTTGGTGGAGACGTTCAACCACCAGCCAGCAGAATTCAAACACATGGCCGTGATCGCAGAGCTGGAACAGAGTGGCATGGGGACCTTCTAAAAGAGGAGAGGAGAAAGAGACTGTGTGTGTGTCAGGATGGGCTGCACGACCCACCAACCATGCAAAGGCCGGTGTGCCCTTGTGACGTTTCATTTGGAGCAAAAATTCACTAGAAAATATTTATTTCTCACTTGGATGTATTTGACTGGTATTTGTCACTAAAACTCGCATTCATTAAAAAAAATAAAGGAAAGTTACTGGATAGTGGATAAAACCCAGTGTGCAAATGCCTTCCCATTACTGGCTAATGGCTAACCACTAGTTTAAGGAGGCATGGCTAGTTAATTTAGTATTATTTTTAGTATTAGTATTTTTTTCTTTTTCCCTCCTTTCTTTTTTCTAGTGACCAGTCAGACAGACAGTTCATTGTATACATGTGCTGGAAGCTCCTGTTTCTTATGGTGGTGTGTGGAACCTCTTTTACTGTAAAATACTTACATGTGGGATAAAAGCCCATTGTAATTGCCGGTTGTGAATCATGTATTATTTATGTATGCATAGCGTGTATTTTTCATGCTGTTGCAGTCATTAAACAAAGTTACATATATTCTTCAAAGGTTATAGTGTCCCAACATACAGCCATGGAAAAAATTAATTGACAACTGCACATTTTTATTTATAGATATAGATAGATATTTTTTTATATATATTTTTATATAAATGTGCAGTTGTCTCTTAATTTTTTCCATAGCTGTATTGGCAGATTTTACAGAATGCTTTGAGTCAATAGACAGATCTGAGATGGGTCCGGCGCTGTTGTGATGGGGCAACAACAACAAAAAGCCGCGTTTCAATCCAGTGTGTACACCCACGGCCACTTAATTAGGTACATCTAGCGAAACTAATGCAGACTCAAAAAACAGTCCTGCTATAAATCTCCCTTCATGATTGTTATAATCTTCAGTTTATATTGAAACAGTTTGTGAGAAGTGGCGATTCAACTGTATTCTCATTTTGGAGGATGTAGTTTGTGGTGTTGAATTGAATTAAACGCAAAGGTGTTTGTGTTATTTAGCTTGATCTCACTGATTGAAATGAGGTGGCCAAAATATGAAACACGTGTCAGTAGAACGCAATAGAATTCAACAGCACCCCAAACTACATCCTCCAAAAGTATCCTTCAGTTGAATCGCCACCTCTCTTAAAGGGTTTCAAAGTAAACTGAACATTATAAAAAAAATGAGTTTTTTTTTTATTGCAGAACTGTTGTAATAGAATGCATTCGTTTCGCTAGGTGTACCTAATGAAGTGGCCGGTGAGGATATATTGCTCTAATTAACGCTCTAACATTTACACGCATCACTGTCACACTTATGAGTCATCCGTCGACGCAGTCCACCTTGTGCTCAAACTACAGATCTGTTTGCCAAACGGCTTCATTCAGCCTCTACACCGTAGTTATTTTTAGCAGAGGAGGTGACGGTGCTGCAGACTCTTTTGCAAATATTCCCAACCCTTCGCCTTGAAAGCAGGATGTCAGACGGCTACGCTTAGAGCTGTGTACACTGCCGCCAAACGTACCGGAAAGTAGTTTACGGTGAAAATATATGCATTTGGTATCGTCGTACGATTGGTTCAGTAACAGAAGTAGACGGTTGTCGCATAAAGCCGAGAGGAGGAGGCAGGTTTTAGAGCTTCGACGGCGACTTGTCTTCATCAGGTGCATCGAGTGGAGAAACGAGTAGCATCACACCTCAAGGTAAAGCACCTTTCTAATAAAAACCGCTGATCGGTGTGTAGACACAAGTCGTCTTATCTTGACAGAAAGGCCCAATCTACCCTGAAATAGAATAAATCATATTCTTACATCATACACCTTGGACGGTGTAGTCTTGTCTATTGAGAAAAACGTTGTTTAACCCCTACATCTGTCGGGCAAAAAAACTGCATGATTGTAATAATTTAAGAACAATATTAGGGTGGTTCACACAAAGTGAATGGCTTTTTTTATTGTCTTTTATAGCTTGACAGTTTATGACCGTGAATTAATTTGACTTGAGATATTTAACCAAATCCACCCTAGCACACCATGGGTTAAGAAGACCTGCTATTTGGTTATGTAGCCTATTCAATGTAGGCTACATAACAGGCTACGTACAGTACACATTGTATTGTGTAGGCTATTTGTCTAGTACCGTGTGTGTGTGTGCACACTATGGATTAGGCCTATGGTAAAGTACAGCATGAATAGGTGTACCTAAGGTATACTGTATTTGTGTAGTATTTGCCTACT
This sequence comes from Percopsis transmontana, assembly GCA_025447815.1. Taxonomy (NCBI): domain Eukaryota; kingdom Metazoa; phylum Chordata; class Actinopteri; order Percopsiformes; family Percopsidae; genus Percopsis; species Percopsis transmontana. The sequence continues at coordinate 10,572 of JAOEHI010053882.1, read as the reverse complement.
CACTTTGTACTGATACATGTCTAGTTTCTCCTACTGTACTGTACACAAGACATAACATAAGTCATGTCTTGTGGTTAACCAGCTTATTTACCCAGTAAAATGTGTACATGCGGGTTGGTTATGTTGCTTGTAAATGTTGCAATAATAAATGTTCTATGACTCTGATATAACTACACTTTTGATTCAGAGAGCATCTCTGCAGTGGAGGCTTAATTTAGCCTTGCAAATAACACTAAAATGAAAGGGACTCTTAAGTCCCTTTAATTTTGGGATAATGGAATTTAAGATAGGTGAGTAGTGCTGCAATTAGTGTTGCAGATTGTGATTTCACAAATCGTATAACCCTAATCATAAAGAAGGTGTTACAGTAGTTACGAAATGTGAGACACTGTGGGTGTGTGTGTGTGTGTGTGTGTGTGCACACCAAACATAGTGTGTACATGCTCAGCCAGTGGTCCAAGAGGTCTGTCTAATCAGCCAATTTATCTCGAACACCTTGAATATACACTGCTCAAAAAAGGGAACACTGAAATCACACATTGGGCCTCGATGAATGAAATATAAGATCGAAATCTTTACTGTACATTGTGTAATTTGTTAAGAACAAAATAACATCATAACGGTCAATGAAAGCCAAAATCACCAACCGATTTAGGGCTAGATTCAAACTCACACCGGAAATCAAAGTAAACAATTGAGCACAGGTCCCACTAGAGGGCATCGGGCCCTCATGCCACCCTCACAGAGTCTGGAGTCTCCTCCTGTTCCTCCTCGCACAAAGAAGCAGATACTGGTCTTGCTGCTGGGTTGATGCCCATACGGCCCTGTCCTTCTCCTCCTCCATGCTCTTGAGACTATTCTGGGAGACACAGCAAACCTATGCATGTGCCATCTTGTCTGTGGCCACCACCTACAAAACCATTCCCTTTTTGGGGGTTGTCTTGCTGTTGCCTCTCCAGTGCAGCTGTTGTCTTTTATTTATTTTTTATTTTTTTCACTTTTATTTGCACCAAAACAGGTGACATTGATTCACAATTGCTTATGGTTACTAACTGGACATATTGATATCCCTAAAGTTTAACCTCTTTTTGACTTGACTTGATATACTGACGTGTTATAATGATTGACTGTTTGAAGAGTGATAATTTTAGATTATTGTAAAAATTAATTGTTTTGAGGAGCGAATGATACACTTTACAGTAATGTTGTGCAAATGAATAGGTAAAGTAATTAAGGTTACTAATTGTAAGTCGCTTTGGATAAAAGCGTCTGCTAAATGCTTAAATGTAAATGTAAAATGTGTTATACTGGGATGATTATGTGTTCCCTTCATTTTTTTGAGCAGTGTACGGTATTATGTGCCCCGTAGCTTTGTAAAGCAACGAGAATAAGCAGATTTTTGTGTCCAAATTAATTTGACTTCAGATGGCGAAAGCAGACCAGCGTTTTGGCCAGCGGGATGGGTCGGACCAGAACTTTGACTATATGTTCAAACTGCTGATAATCGGGAACAGCAGTGTGGGGAAAACATCCTTTCTTTTCCGCTACGCAGACGACTCATTCAGCAACTCATTCGTAAGCACAGTGGGCATTGACTTCAAGGTGAAGACAGTGTATCGTAATGACAAGAGGGTCAAGCTACAGATATGGGTAAGGATGGTTGGAATTATTTACGTTTGTTTGTGTGGAATGTATTTGGGGAGCATAGCTCACCTGATGGAAATGGGAAGCTTCCCAGTACAACTTGGGGACATGGGGAGCTGCTCAGTATATTGACAGTTGAGGCAACAATTGGTGTTTCTTGCTTAAAGCGATATGGAAGTTTTGTAGTATTATATGTATTGTTTCATGCTCCGTTTTTTGAAAAACTAAAAATGTGTTGTCCATACAGAGACAAAATAATCTGCTCGTTAAAGTGAATGTCAGTATGAAAGACTTAAATCCTGCTAAGGAAGATGTACAGTAAAATGTTCTACAAACCTTTAAGGGCAGTGTACCATTAAGGGCCCCCTATTGTAATATTCATGTTTTTGTTCAGTTGTGTGTTTGCTGTGTTCCATGAAGGGACCCAGAAGGGCTGTACTAATGTTGAAATCTGTCTAACGTGTAACAGTTAAATTCCTCTCTGAAAAAAATCGTGGTGTATAACAAGCCAGTCACATTTGTCACCAGGTGTGACATCATTTCTAGACTGTAACCAATCATCTTTGATTTTTTCCTGCCACTCCCAGTCAGATGGCCAATCAAATTAGGCCATTTAAAAAAAAAAGTGCAACGCCAACCTCAATGGACTTTTCAGAATGGAACGGTGTTGGGGCCTTCAAATGTTGCAGGGCTATAGACTGTCACCCAGCGGTCCCACTACACTGCCATTCTAGTTGGATGGTGTACTGGACCAGTGTGGTTACCACGCCAACTGTGTTCTCTCACACTTATGCTCTCTTTTTCCTCATGATGCTTGTAATAAACGAGTGATGTCTCTCTCTCTCTCTCTCTCTCTCTCTCTCTCTCCACTTTCCAGACATAACTGAACAGGAAACAGTCCCCTGTCTCCTTTTTCTCTCCATCACAAAGAAAGACTCTCTCACACGCGCGCACGCACGCACGCACGCACACACACACACAGTAGGGCAGCGTTAGCAGTGCTGGTTGCCATGGTAGCAGCGCTTCGCACTCACCCTCTCTCCCTCTCACTAACGCGATGTCACGCACTCGTGAATGCGCCCAACCTGCACATGCATAGACAAACACATGCACAAACAAACACATGCACAGATACACACACACACACACACACACATGCGCGCGCGTTCAGTTGCAATTAACGTGGCCTCTTGGGGTCCTCACAGGGACCACAGAAGCTAAATGTGCGTGCGCGTGCGTGCGTGTGTGTGTGCATGCGTGCGTGTGTGTGTGTGCGTGTGTGTGTGTGTGAAAGAGAGAGATTGAGGGTTGCCGTTGGCGATATGATGAGCTATTCACATAGAAATAGGTGCTGTGTGCACACCATACGTGCATGTACGCACACTCACATCCACACACAGTACTAATACATTATTCACACACACACACACTTGTGTGTCTAGACAAGTTACATGTAGATGCATACACACATTCGGTGTGTCGATCATAGTCTCTTACACACAAACACTGACTACATAAGCTCGCACACATCCATACATACAGACACAATCATCACATTTTGCATCGATTTTAATTATTTAAATTCATTATTATTTAAATTATTCTTTCGATTTGGATCAATCTTACTTACGTGCACATATGTTGACAGTTGGATGAACTGATTAGAATATTGAGCACACCATTGTGGCTCTGTCATAGTGGCTTTAAAACAAAGACATTTGTAAAGCTTTGAAAGTCCCTCATTTAATTCGACCTTAAGTTCTCCATTTTGGCCTCTCTCCTCACAAGGAACTAATTTGCCTGGAACCGGGAACCATACCGTCTGTAATGATGGATTTTTAGGATTTAGTTAAATCTGTGGGATCTATGGACTAGGACCAGTACATACTGTATAAAGCAGGCTAGTCTTGTTTTAGCTATTCTAGTCCCGTGTTGTGTACCATGTCTTGTGTAAGGTTGTGTTACATCATGCCATGTTGTAATTGACTGCAGGACACAGCAGGTCAGGAGCGATATCGGACTATCACCACAGCTTACTACCGAGGAGCCATGGGCTTCATCCTCATGTACGACATCACCAACGAGGACTCCTTCAACGCTGTGCAGGACTGGTGAGGCTCTGCCTACGGCCTACGCTGCCAGTGGAATGCCAGCACTCACCTTACAGAGAACTTTATTTGTGTGTGTGTGTGCACGCGTGTACTTTCAGGGCAACACAGATCAAGACATATTCGTGGGACAACGCCCAGGTGATCATGGTTGGCAACAAGTGTGACATGGATGAGGAGCGGGTTGTCCCTCCAGAGAAAGGCAAACACCTGGCTGACCAATTAGGTGAGCTTGTTCCTGCGTCATTACCTCACAGGCCCAACTTTTGAGCTGATCTTCCAAGATGACATTAGAAAGAAAAACACAACTCATTTAGTGTCACATTTCAACTTAAATTCCTATTCCTAACGGATTCCATTTATTTTCAATGAGTTACTTTACTTCTAGGGGGAAAAAACGAGAATATTTTTAAGCCTTTGGAATTCCTAATCAGCCCAAATAGCTAATAACTAAATAATAACACCTGTGTGGGGTTTCAGGGGCTTTAAAATATAGGAAAGATAGGAAACCTAATTCCTTGGTTTACAGAAAGGTCTGTTCTACAGACTGTATGGTCTAGGTTCAGGTCACATTGGACATTGGTAACAATGTTCAGTAAACATTTACTAACCAGTGGTATTTACTTGCTAATGTTTCTACACTACCTTGGACTCACGGTGTCCGGTGACTTTTACTTTTATGGTGTTCCTTACACGTGACAAAAAACACATCACCTAAATAAAATTACGTCCTGGTCCAATGTGTAATTAATACTGTTACAAAGTACATTTTCTCCCGCTTCCAGCCAAATCAAATTGGCAACCCCCAGACTGCTCGTATCAACCAGATAACCATAACTAGCGAAGCTCTGCCTGTGGTCTAACTTTGGGCCTTAAAAATGGCGCCAGGAGAAAAATTTAAATAGCGAAGATCAAGGGGAGTGATATCTCCATAAGGGAAACTGCTTTCTATACCTTATTTTATCAATTTACAAACATTTAAACTAAACAAAAACACATTAATGTATTTATATAACATCCTTCCATACAAAACTATGTGTGTAAAATATTGTTTATCTGTTGGGGAAGAGCGATCCCAGGTGAAGAGAAGCAAACGTTACACCGTGAGGTGCATAATCTCGCTAAACGGAACACCATGAGCTGGTCATGGTGTTCCGCAAAATGCCGGAAGTGCCAGAAGGGTTTGGGATAGCTCTGACTACTGTTTTATTAGCAGACCTAAAACAAAAACCAGCCTTTTAAAGATCTCACATTTCTGTTTGCAGTCTGCTCATCTCCAATGCAAACAATCACACACATTGCATAAAACAAATCTATTTTTTTTTCTCTTCACACATGATGTACAGCAGCCGAGCGTTTCACTTTAATATAGGCCAATATCTTTTGTAAATATGATTAAACGTTAATTTATTTCCACAGTCATAATGACTGTTTGAGAAGTTACAAGAGTGTAGCTTTCTTGTTAAGGCATGTGAACCACTACATACTTTACATAGTATGTGTGTGTGTGTGTGTATGTGTGTGGAAACCACTATACTGGTTTTCTGTGTATTGCTGTGAGCTGTTTGCTGCTGATGGAGCCGTGAATACACGCAAACAGTGTTGGGCAATGGGAGTGACTCAACTCAAGTTGAACAAGTCCTATACACGTAATGCTTTCTTAGCACTCTGCTCTCTCCCTTCATCATTTATTAAATCATTCAATCAACAATCATAGTAATAAAAAATAAACTAATAAGAATGCAATACACACACACACACACGGCGGGGAGAGACTTTCCCTAGAGGGAGATTAAAAAAGTTTATATCAAATGTATTATTGAACCTAGTCTCATATGATTGATGTCATAATAAGCATGCAAGAGTTCACAACTCACTGTGTTCGTTGCTGGTACTGTCCACAGGCTTCGAGTACTATGAGGCCAGCGCCAAGGAGAACATCAACGTGCGCCAGGTCTTTGAGCGCCTGGTCGACATCATCTGTGTGAAGATGTCGGAGCGCGTCGATGTAGAACCGCCCATGGCCCCAGGATCCAAGACCACCAGGCTGACTGATAAACCTGCCCAGCTTCCACAGAAGTGCTGCTGATTGGCTGCCATACTTTCTTCCCTCTCTCCTAACTACTGGCTTTTAAGTCCAAATTAGAAAAGAAAAGTTGTTTTGCTATTCTGTCCCCTTCACATAAGTCCACGTGTGTTACAGATTGTCACCCCCTCTTCTAGCATTTCTCTCTCTTTCACCACTATGAATCTAAAGTTGTCTGATGCAGGGAGAAGGGGCTGGCAGGTTCCACAGATAAGCACAGCACTGCCTCTTGTCCCAATGTGTAGCACAAACAGCACAGCCTTTCCTAGTTTACAGGGTGAATATCTATTCTGTGGTCACCTGCCACTCAAAGAAAAACTGCCAGGTCAGATTTGGGAAAAGACAAGATAATTAATCTGTAAACTTTATTAATCTGTGAATAATGATGTTTTCTAGAGTGTTTGTTAGGGCTAAACCACCAACGCACAAGTCCAAAGCCGGGCTGTAGTCTAAATCCTTCAGGTCAAGGCAAATCGTGGGTCCTGTGATTTCCCAGAAGTCCAGAAGATGAATTACATTGCTGTTAAGTATATGCACAATAGACTTTATTTAAGTAAAAATAATAGAATAACAATAGCTAAATAGAACCAATTTGTATGCCACTTTTTTTGAATAAATTTAGAAAGTAGCCTACTGTAAAAAGAATACAAATAAAATCAGGACTTGAGTCTCATGGCCAATGACTCCTCCATTAGCCATACTTTACATAGACATAGACTCATAATAGTCTAGTACACTGACAATTAGTACTACAGCCTTGCTTAAAGGTGGCTTCTAGCCTTTCACAGGCCAACGCGCTGCAATGCCATATTGAGGCTGTCATAGAGCTAATGCTTAAAATGTTCCCCTTTATATCAGCTGTAGCCATCATGTATGAAGTTTGTTTCATGAATGTATGTATGTGGGTGTGTGTTTACAGCCATTGCGTTCATGTTAGATATGACATAATAATTACTGAGTGTTCGGTTTTTGTGTTTGTATACAGTATCTTTGACGGAAGTATAATATTTTAATAAGGTAATTTAAGAGACATGTGCACATTGAAGACCTGAAGGCAAACATAAGGTGTAGAGAGGAACGTGGAAAGAAAATGTTAATTTATTATGCTAAAAAGATAACCTTGCCAAATTGTTCTATAAAAAGTCATGAGCACAGCACATGTTTTTAAGTGTATCCCTTCACTATGTGTCTTCATACAAAAAATACCCAATAATATTGACAATGTATTCATATGGTTATTTTTATGTGAATTTGTAAGATAGAATTAGAAGTTATAATGGTGTTGAGTATGGACTGTGGATATTATATAGGACAAATTATATAGAGTTTATGTAAACTTGGTGTCTTATGGTTCACTCCTATATGGAGAGCAGCACAAAGTGATTGTACAAAATATTGTGAATGTTTGTATATTATAGATGCAATTTAGCATAATAAAATATCAATATTTAATCATTAACCTTGCGGGATTCTTTATTAGGTATTATTAGTACTGCCGTTATTATTATTATTATATGCAAGGGTTCTCTCTTCCGTGCAAACATGTCTCGTCACAGACGCGGCTAATTTAAGCCAATCAGATGCTCCGCTTTATGTTTAGATTTACAGATAGCCAATCACATGTTATGTTACAAGCTTTGTTTTGACGACACATCACACGAGCTAGGTTGCGTAGACACTCCACACCGACAAGTAACTTTCAGCAGTAGGGTGAGTTTTATTGGTTTTATTATGTTTAACGGTACAGAATCTCTAACCATGCTACAAGCTGTTTCCTAGCTAATTGAAACGTCGACCACATCAGAAATTCGCTTTGTTCCTTCATAGTTCTACCAACAGGCGATCGTCTGGTTTAGTGTCAGTAACAGGATTACCAACAACTAACGTTTATAAGCAGATAGCAGGTTGTAAGATAACGTTAGATAACAGTAGCCGGCTGGTTTAACTAACTGAATGTAAGATACACTGCCTGTCAATCTAAGTGGCTAATTACACATGCGAGAATGATTATATTAACGACGATGCTCTATAATGGACATTGTGATATTTAAGAGATAATTTTGGAATAAAGTTTCAAGACCCCAGAACAACGCAATGGAGGGATTTAATTGGTCCCAGGACAGACTAGACTAGACAAAACTATATGGTAGTGCAGTTATTTATCTCTTCGACCAGTCACTGATGGATTCCACCAACAGCATTAGCCACTTTAGCAATAGAATAGAATAGAATAGTCATGTTTTACCTTTTTTAATATCGTTATTTTCTGATTCACTGCAGAAAAAAAATAAGCAAGTTACACTGTAAGAATAGCACTCACAGGATCATGTCAATTCCAGTCCGAACAATCCAGTGGTCCCTGTGGAAATGCCTCAGACCAAAAAGTCTGTGAGTGGGACCAGTCCTCCAGGTCAGTACTCCAGAACCCAGCTCACTGTCGGAGATGGAGATGAAAGAGTGACAGAGGACACTCTTGGAGATCCACAAATTGTCAAATCTCCCAGTGACCCCAAGAAGTATAGGTGAGTGCCACTGGTTATATGGTTTGGTTTCTGAAACATTGTATTCTGCCAGTATTCCTGTTTAAATGTATTTTTGTATCGAACCCATCCTAACTATCTTGGATGTCTGGGCAGCCACAGTGAGGCACCTGGAGACCTACTCTACTTCCAGTGCCTGTGCATACATTTTTATCTATATTTTGTATGTTGTCATCTTGACCAAATATGTGAAATGGATTTGTGCTCGGAGGTTGTCTAGCATGAGTGTCCACGTTGGTAGGTTTAACTACTAGCGTTAGCTTGTTTACCATCTCCTACTCTCCTCAGATACATCGAGCTCAGCAACGGCCTGAGAGCTCTGCTCATCTCTGACTTCAGTGACACGGCAGGCAGGGGGCGTCGCAGGGCCGGGCAGAAGGAGGAGGAAGAGGAGGAAGAGGAGGAAGGGGAAGAGGAGGAGGAGGAGGAGGAGGAGGAGGAAGAGAATGAGGGGGATTCACAAGAGGGGATGGAGGAGGAGAATGTCGAGGAAGGGCAGGACAGTGAATTTGAGGAGCTAGAGGAGGAGAGTGAGGTCGATCAAAAGAAAGTCAGCTCTGAGAAGCAGGTGTGTGTGTGTGTGTGTGTGTGTTTGTGTGTGTGTGTATGTATGCGTGCGTGCACGTGCGTGCATGTGTGCATGTGTTCACCTCACTCCTGTGTTACTTCAGTCCGCAGCTGCCCTGTGTGTTAGCGTGGGGAGTTTCAGTGATCCAGATGACCTGCCAGGCCTTGCCCACTTTCTGGAACACAGTGAGTTTGGTACCTCTTTATGATACTTTATTAAGCCTTCAGTTAAGACTCTAGAACCTAATATCGGATGTAAACAAGGTGATGGTGTCATTGTTTTCTGTAGAGCTTGCAAGATCAGGACGGTCTCACAGAGTTCGTGTCCGGGTTAAAGATTTTTTTTTACCTTCTCTCCCCCTCCCGCCTCCCTCCCCTAGTGGTGTTTATGGGCAGTGAGAAGTACCCCGCAGAGAACGGGTTCGATGCCTTCCTTAGGAAGCATGGCGGGAGCGACAACGCCTCCACAGACTGTGAGAGGACCATCTTCCAGTTTGATGTCCAGAGGAAGCATTTCCGCGAGGCTCTCGACAGGTGAGGCGCCCGCTGTGCGAACCCAACGCACACCAAACACATCTACAGTCCTGATAAACTGCACGCCCAAAGTTGTGTGTGTGTGTGTGTGTGGGTGTGGGTGTGGGTGTGGGTGTGTTCCAGGTGGGCACAATTCTTCATCTGCCCGCTGATGATTGAAGACGCTATCGACAGGGAGGTTGAGGCTGTAGACAGCGGTTAGTCTTGTTTTCTGCTTAAACAAACACTCACTTATAATCCGCAAATGTTGCACATGATATAGCTATGCTATAGCTATATTAGCTTATACTTAACATTTTACATAATGCCAATGCACTCTATGCTGACAAATTTAAGCTGAATTTTACAGTATCTTTGCGGCGGAGTGATATGCAGTGGAAATAGTCCTAGCACGAAGTGATACCATCTCTTTAAAATTATAAAAGAATGTTATACGGTACCGGTAATTTAGATATCCTTAGTATTATGATTGTTTTATGTACACTGTGTACCAATGTTCTTCCCCTTTGGGTTTGTAGGCCACAGACATATGGGACATTCAGCAGAGGGTCTCTTTGAAGTACAAAACCCAATGTATTTCCTTTCCCTCACCTTATCGAATGTCATTTCATAGCTGTCTTTCTGATGTTCAGAGTACCAGTTGGCCCGGCCGTCAGACTCCCACCGTAAAGAGATGCTGTTTGGCAGCCTGGCAAAAGCTGGCCACCCCATGGGCAAGTTCTGCTGGGGTAAGAACAGCATACACTCCCACAGCACAGCTGAAATTACACAGGGAATGGAGAGTTTGTACCGTTTCAGTTAAAAAGTGACCTTGACTCCAACTCAAGTCACCACAGTGACTGGTTCTGTGGTTTAATTAATAAACTATCACTGTGGTGGTTTTACATGGAGAAGATAGGGGTTAGGCTTTGAGTCCAACACCTAGACCGCTAGACCAGGGATTCCAAAAGTGTGGTACGCGCACCCCCAGGGGTACGCGAGCTGCCACCAGGGGGTGCGTGAGAGGAAAAATGTAGTGGCGGTCTGTTTTTTTAAGTGGGATTTTTCCATTGACATATATAAAAAGATTTTTCCATACAATAAAAAAACATGA
>JAOEHI010053880.1:0-14674 GCA_025447815.1 Percopsis transmontana | reverse complement strand
CTACTATATATATATATATATATATATATATATATATATATATATATATATATATATATATCACTGTGTGATGTCTTTTTGACAGCAAAATTACATTTAATGAGCAGAGACGTTTTTAGGAAGCAGATAAGAGACATTCTGCCTATGAGAGAGATTAGTAGGAAGGGATAAAACTAATGTAAAAAAGATATGAGGCTTTTAGGAAATTAACTGGACAGTCTTAATGGCAAAACATCTTTGTCTGTAGCCACACAGAGAATAACTTGTTTAATGCGTCAGATTGTCAGAGTTGTCTTTAGTTTATGCTGCTTTATTCCAGCTGCTTATTGAGCTTAGCAGTAGGCCGATGTAGCTACTAAAAATTAATACAGTAAATTGAAATAGAGATGCCAGATTGTAACAATTATTCTGGTTAAATTATCTACGGAAGTGATGATAAATTACCTGAGGTTATTCCGAAACAATGGAATTGGTATTGTAAAAGGTAGCCTAATGTCCACTTCTAGTGGCCAAGGACAACCCCCCTAGAAAGGTTGACAAATGTTGCTTGTATATGTGCGCGCGCGTGCGAGAGAGGGAGAGAGAGATTACGTAATACCCATAGGTTTACTACTAATTTACTTTTTCGTCATGCCTGTTGACATTTCGAAATGCACGAGGACACGGACGGTCCATTGCATCGCCGTTAGCGCCCTCTACAGCCCGCCTGGTGGTTACAACAGTTTACACCTGGCCATTTTCATGCGGGTTTAGCACACATCAAATTTTTAGACAACTGTGACGCGATTTAACAGTCTGTATGTCCCCCAGGACACTTTTCCGCGTGCATGGCATCTAATTATAGGCAAAGCGACCTCCTATCATGGGCCTCTCGCCCCACATTGAGGCAAAGCACTAAAAATACAAATATTTCCTCTCATCACTATATCAATATTAATTCCATTTCATGCCAAAAGCTTACCTGAAAATGAATATTGTTTCCAACAAATAAATCCCCAGCGCGTTCACGCGGAACATTTTTGCCAGTCTCATCTGAGCTTCTCTGTGAAAGCCTTTTTTGGGGGGGAGGGGGGGGGGGAAGAGCTTTCAATCAGAACGAAATTCCTAGATTTCCGGGGCTCCAAGATGATCGTCGCAAGCTCGCAAGCTCTTCGTCACCGGGAAACCATCCTCCCAAAAACCACGGAGGACTTTTCAGCGCCGCGGACCAGGCTTGCACAAGCGCGCGGAAACACACAAACACACACACACACACACACATACACACATACACACACGCACACACACACACGGACAGAAGGCTTGCGGAATTTCGCCCAGGTTGAGGTTGGCGGGGTTGGCGGAGGTCCGTTGCTCAGATGCTACCTGACGCACAACCACATACAATTCCACGACAGCAGCAGGGCGAACACAACAACCTCTTTTTGGGAGGTCAAAAAAAGGCGCGAGTAAACTAGAGACAGCGCGCAGCGTCTCTGGGTTTCTGCTGCGCTCTCTCGGGAGAGGAAACAGCGCGTGTTTTGGGTAGCCCCCTATGTAGGCTATATCCTCCGGAGCAGCGAGAATCCACAGTTGTTAAAAAAAAAAAAAGATAAATATGTCTTTATACGCCAGCGCTTTCCCTCACACGGGCCCCGCAGGCACGAGCGTCGCCTCTAAGCCACGGGTGGTCGCGGGAACCACGGCGCTGCTGCCGGTCAACGATCTGCGCGAGGACTGCTCCGTATTCGCCTTCTTCTTTTTCTCCTCCGAAACGCACTTGTTTCCCAGGGGTGACGGTCTGCCGCTGCAGTCAGGCGTCACTCGTCCCATTGTCCAGTGGTCAAGTTGTGGCACGCGCCGGGACCGGCTCAATGGGGGAAACCTCGCGGAGAGCTGGGAGACTGTCTGGATACCTCGCGCTAGTATTTTCCATGGTAGTATAGCCCTGCCTGCCGCGCACACGCACACACACGCACAAACAGAATCGGTGCCCCGTTGAATTCCGCTGCAGTAATTTAACAAACTCACACGGCGCTCACCTCCAGCGCACGCCCACACGAACTGCTATTGGCTCCGGACAAGCTGGGGATTCCGGGCTTCTTATTGGAGCAGAATGATGTCACTCAGTGGACTGGTTTATGTGCCGCGCTACGAGTCAGCGGTCAAATCCCTTATGAACCCTCGTGTTCTGTTCAGATTTACTTTACATTGACTCTGTTTGGGGTCCTAGAGACCCCAATTTGTTTGTTTTGGTTTTCAAAGTACCATTTAGCAAAGTTTTTCTTTGCTAAATGGTATTTGGGACTTTTATATACCATATTAAAATGCAGAAGACTGAAAATATTATGCATTTCTAACACTTCCTTTAACATCAAACTGGGCTTGCAATATAAACTATATTCATAAAGCACCTTTTTAAAAGTGCTTTATGAATATAGTTTATATTAGAGGTCAAGCATCGAAGGTGCTGACAACTAATGTTATTGTAGGCTTTTTATTATTATTATTATTATTATTATTATTATTATTATTGTTGTATAGTTGGCTGACGATTTTCTGGCGTTCCAAACATAATCATCTGATTGTATTTTCTCTTTTGTGCTTTAAACAGCATTCAGCTGGTGACGTATCCAAGCCGGTGATTGGTCCCTGATTCTCAGGTGACTTTCTGAGGCGGGAAGATCACCCCCAGTCCACAAGGTACTGAAGACCCCTGCCCCTGTGGCAGACCTTCAGTAGTCTCTTGACTGTAAAGGCCTCTCCACCAGAGGAGAGGGGACTAGACACAACAAGCTTGACTTGGGAGACATGGAAAGATGGGTGAATGCGTTGCATAGCACGGGGCATGGAACGCTTGACTGTACATGGATGAATGATTTTGGAAACAGGAAAAGGTCCCACAAACCTGAGTTCCAGATTGCACGTTTAGGGAGCTCACACACCCGAGGGCCATTTCTAGTTCCTGGTTTTACCTTTCTGACTGGCCATTGGTTTATGGATGGAAACCAGAAGACAAGCTGGCGAAAGCGACAGTGAGTCTGCAAAAATGTCCTAAATGACGTAAAAATCTCCAGCTAACATAGCCTGTACAGGATATGCTGTGCCTTCTCTTTATTGCAGGTGTGTCTCCATGATAACCATTATCATCAAGGGATCGAAAGGACTATAGAACTGGTGCTACTAAGGTGCTACTAGCCAGGTATGTGCCGGGACATTGAACAATGGTGCAAGCAGTGTGGGCACTGTTTGGCTAAAAAAAGCTGTTCAGCCCAGAACAGCCCAGAGTCAGAACATCACCTACTGGCATCAAAGCCTTCAGAGATCCTCGCAGTCGACAAGTGACAACCATCCTCTAGAAAGCAAGCGATGGTTGGGAAAATGTGCTTGTAGTCACCAACGTCTTTTCCAAGTTCACCCAAGTTCACCCAAGTTCACCCTGCAGCAGACTAAAAGGCCGACACAGTAGCCTGTATCCTGATGGAACAATGGTTATATAAGTATAGTGTAACAAAGCGGATCCACTCCGACCAGGGTCGAAACTTTAAGAGTAACAGAGCACGGATAACCCACAAATACCGTGTGGACAGTTGGGTGTGTGCCACACTCTCATTGTGACAGTAGTAATATGATGTGATCTTGAATGTAGTCTGAGGTAGTAACATATCTAGCTCTGGGGACTGCTTATGTCACTTCTGCTCTAACAGAAAGTATTGCTTATGATGACTGTGATGCTTGGCCGTTTCAGCTACAACTCAAGTCCTTATTATAAATTGCAATGAATAAAATGACTAAATTGACACTTCTTAGAACAAGAACCTTACTTCCCATTATTAATGTTTCATGATCTGCAGTGCTGTAGCTTCCACACTTAATGATGAAAATGAATAATGTTCTATTCTTCTATTGTCGAATATTAACCTGCTGTGACTAACAGTCCTTTCTCTCTACAGTCTCACATATTATCTGCCTTTTCTCATATTTATACAATTTCTCATACCTCCCTGTATTTATCTTGAAAATTAATCTTTTCCTAGAACCCCTAAGTCATATTGTCAGTCCAGGGTCACAGGAATATTGTCACAATCCTATGACCTTCACATCCTGGGGGCAGGGCAGGATAATCCCAATTGGTTTCTAGCAATAGGAAATTGCTTTTAACAAAACACATTGATCAACATTTTTGCTGTAGATATGAGTGTACCTTACATAGTACATAAATAAGTTGTATACTGGGAGTGATGCATTTGAACGCAATTGACCAATGATATCAGGATGTGCTGGTAGCTTCAAAGACAGAACATTAGTGTGCTCTATTTATGCAGTCCAACCATATCGCTTGGTGGAAATTATCAACAGCAGCATGCTCCAATTCTATACGACTTTGGAAAACAAGATCCTGTAAAGAAATAACTTCAATTCACTTCAAGTTCAAATGTTGGGGATTGCAGATTTAGGTATAGTTATAGAAACTTAGTATAAGTAGATATTTTATGAATATATATTTTTGATATAGTAAATTGCCATCTTGGAATAGGTTCTTTCTCTCAACCAGCCAACAGAATTAATACTTTCCCTGTTAGTTCTTAATTATTACTGTTGAAGGGAGCATTTTTCACACATTAAAACTCTTTATGTAACACTGACTCCTGCAAAGGTCACCACTCACACCGCAGGAGAGGAAAACTTAATTTATTTTCATTATTTATTGACATAACCTCTAGATAGGCACCTCATATGCAGCAGGGAGCTATAAGTGAAAAAGAACCAGGCCTGTATCTTAGAGCATAGTGAAAAAAGCAATTAGTAACTTTCTCCATCATTACCAGGGTACCCTTGAGCAAAATACTAAATTGTTCAATGCTCATCACTGCAGGAATAAGGCTTAATTTACAGGACACAGAGTTCAGCTAAGCAATGTGTTCATTGCCAAAACATTGCAGCACACACTTAGTACACCCGAAACCCGTCATGTGGTAAAACCCCACATACACGCACATACAGTACACGCACACACAAACAAGCAGTCCCGCTGGGAAATCCAGGTCAACTGTCATCCAACTCGGGTCAGAGTTAATTTCCCGGTCTGTGGAGGTAGCCGCTGCCACTTTCTGGAGACGGCCTCTGGCCACTTTGAGTTGAGGTCATAGGTCCATCACTAGGAAGCACTGGTGGTGCCGGACACCGTGGAGTTCCCCACAAATGTCGCGTTGGATGTGTTCAAGGGCCTGGCTGGCCACTGCAGAGGCTGTAATGGCGGCAGAGTAGGTGGGCTGGTTTTCCAACTCACCAGGCAAGCTGTGCAGTCCCTGCAGCGCTGCTTCACGGTCACAATGCACAGGTGACCCTCATGCGCCATGGTCAGGAACCGTGCACGCAGGAAACTGGGCCACACAGACGTCATTCCAACAGGACAACACCACTATGACTCGATAGGAAGGCGTGAATATCTGCGTGACCTTTGAGGGCCATCCAGCCTGAATGAAGGTCCTTATTGGGAGGGCACCGGGTCCTGCTCAGATGCCAGCTGCAGGTCCTGGAGTAACACTGTAGATTGGAGAGGGGACCTTGTGAATGAGGTCTTGCCATGGCATTGTCCAAGGTTAGGACTGGACAGGGGGTGGCGTGAGAGAGAAGGTTTGCCATCACGTTTTCCCATGGAAAAGTTGCTGGAGTCTTTCGGACCAGCGGTGAATCCTGATGGGTCTGTGTCCTGTGCCAGATGTTGCAAGCAGAGTCGTGAGGGCCTGGTGAATGGCTGCCTGTACAGATCCATATGCCACCACTCACATGCCCAGATGCACTCTAAATCTTCCCGCTCCCCAACTGAGTTCTTCTGCTAGGCTGCATCGAGGGCCCTTGAGGCAAAAGCGATGGGCCGCTCTGTCCACCGTTCTGTCCACTGGTGAAGTCCACAGCTGTGTTGGAGGCATCAAAGGTGAGAACTGTAGGGCTATAGAGGTTGAAATGGGCAAGAACGTGCAGAAATTAAGCCAGCTGTGCCACACTGGTGGGCTCTGGACGGCGCTGCACCGCCTTCACGTTGGAGTGCAGTGGACTGAGGCCCTCGGCAGTCAGGCAAATCCACACAAACTCGATAGCTGGCACAGGAAAAACACATGTACCCAGGTTGAATACCGTGATCAGGCGTTCGTCTTGGAGGGCAGACGTTGCACCATGCACCACCATGTCATTCAGATATATCACCACACCGGGAATCCACGGTGTGGTGGTCATGATTTTCTGGAAACAGCTGAGGGCACAGCTGAGCCCAAATGGCATCCGTGTGTATCGGAAAACGAAACGAAAGCATTTACGGCTGTCAGGGTGTAGCAGGATCTGTAGGTAGCTCTGGCACTGGTCCAGTTTGGTAAATATGGTGGAGCCATGAAAACACGGTTTCAGCTCCTCCACTGTGGGAAGTGAGTACTTGTCTGGGACAACAGCCTTGTTGAACAGCCTAAGGTCAACACACGGACGCAAGTCCCCTGACTTCTTTCTAGCTACCACCAGGTTGGAGATCCAGGGTGACGCATTAAACAGCTCTACAATGCCTCCCTCTAACAGCTTTTGCAGCTCGTGGTGACCTTGTTGATCAGGGCAAGAGGAATGCGCATTGAGGATGAATCCCTGGTTTCACTGTAGGGTTGAGAATGGCCTGATGGTTAAAAGCTGACAAGCAGCCCAATCCCTCGAGCAGGCCAGGCCATTACTACTTCCATGGTGAGCTAACATTGAGGATGGCTTACCAGCTGCTGTTCAAGAGGGAAAACTCCAGGCTGAAGAACAGGTCTAAACCCATGAGATTAGCACCACGGCGCGCTACTTGGAAGGTGAATGAGGGTAGGGTCTGATGCTCATAATGTACCATGTAGCTGAGGGCACCTACTATCTCAATTCTAGAACAGCCATAACTGTAGAACACTGCTGAGGGGGCGGAGAGCTTCATGTGTGGGAAAAGCTGCATTTGATAGCTAGATTAAGTAGGGACGCCGCGGCTGTGTGTCCAGCAGTAACGGCAAGCACATGCTGCCTAGCTCTGCAGTGCATGTCTTCAGTGGCACCGAAGTTGACGACGCCGAGTGGATAGTGGTGACGGATCTGTAGATGGGGACCATGGGGTTGTGGCTGGAATTGATCAGCAGACTCTGTTTACGTTTCCAACAGTGTTGACATGTCTGTCCTCTGCAGGACAAGAGCAACAATGACCATAGCTTAGGCGGGCAACCTGGCATCCTACGTAGTTCACGTCAGAGCTTTCATTTAAACAAACTGATCAGAGGAATTGACGACTGAAGCTCAGAAGCTGCGGATATTGCTGTCAAGTAAGGCGTTTAATTTAATATTTTCTATTTAATGGTAATACTTAATAATTTACTACAGTCAATATTTGATGCAGTCAATATTTGTAACCTACTAAATGCATTGTCATCACACTTATACTTCAAGTTGTCTCCTATTCCTGTCTGGTGTAGCATGTTGAACCAAAGAGTGTACAATATGATTGTATGTTTTTTGGTTGAAGTTATTGGTAGGGATGAAACTGTTACTGGTTTCACAATAAACAACGGTAAAAATTCCCTAGTTAGTATTACCGTTTAAAATTGAATTACGCATGGTAAATACTGTCCAGCATCAACCAAAGTTAGCAATAGTCTCACAGACGCAGTGGGTTTGTTTTTCTTCAATGAAAAGCGCTCCAGAGCCTTCTAAGTAAATCAAATGTGCATATAGAAGCAACTTTTAAGCCCATTGCACACCACACACAGAGTTGTTGCTTGGTTTGTACCCCTGCCCCTATGCCCGACCATTTGATCGATACGAGTCCGACTGCATTCATATAACTTTATTGCTCATCTAAATTGTTAGTATGTTAATATATTTGTGATACTACACAATTGTCCTAAAAAATGCATAATATTATTTTTATACTGTGCAACGTGTATCATGAGCAAATTACATCTAGAGTGTGGGGAGGTGTCCTATCCCAGTTTATTCCTATCACAGTTTTATTTAAAGTGTCCATACTAAGGGCTCGATTTACTAACATCCCGAATAAAGAGTACTAAATTGCGTGTGCAGTCTAAAATATTTCACGTGCAATTGTTCTACCTGTTACAGGTGATCAACTAAGAATTATTGCGTACATGACAACAGGTGCAAACACAATGGAGGTGGGAGTATTTAAATTAGGGTTTTGCGTGTTTCAATGGTTTTAGCCATGGAGAGTCGGGAGGGAAAGCAGCCACTGCGTAAAAACCATGCTTTGTTTCATTCAGTGCATCCTGAGTATGTGGAAATCGTACTGTATGTAACCTACCTGCCCATCCTGCGTAAGATTGCACTAAGTACTTGGGACAGCACACCTGAAAAACTGCTTTGGGAAACCAGCGGGTGCTATCTTGCACTTTTGGAAGACGTCATTCTGCGTGCACACCGTTAGTAGATCAGCAGAAATAAAAGTCCAGGAATTGATGGAATCGGAGGGGAGTTTTATAGAAGATTTAAAGGGCAAATGGTTGGCATTTTAAAAAGGGTTTTTAATTACATGTGGGAAAAACAAGTAGTACCGAAAAATATGGGTTTAGGGATAATTGCACTTTTATTTAAAAACAAGGGGGAAAAGGATGATCTTAAAAACTACAGGCCAATATCTCTTTTAAACACGGATTATAAATTTGTAATGAAGGTTTTAGCCAATAGAGTGAAGAGTGTAATAGGAAGTGTGGTTTATTTTACACAAGCATATGTGATACCGGGGAGAGATATAACAGATATAATACGAATGATAAGAGACACCGTGAGATCAATGAAAGAATCAGGAAAAGGGGGGTTTTTAATAAGTGTTGATTTTAATAAAGCTTTTGATAGAGTGGAACATAGTTTCCTTTTTAAAACTTTAAAAGCAATGGGGTTTGGGAAGGTTTTAAGAGGTTGGTTGGGGCTCATGTATGGGAATGCTTTTAGTCGTGTTAAGGTGAATGGGGTATTAACCAATAGTTAATACCCCAATGTCAGGGTTGCCCAATGTCTTCACTATTGTATAGCATTGTGGTGGAGCCTCTGTCGAGGCTTTTTAAAATCAGCACGCTAAAGGGGGTAGAAGTAGGAGGAGGGGGTTTTAATTTAGTGCAGCAGTTTGCGGATGATTTAACAGTGACAGTAGAGGGAGAGAAGGAAATAGATGGAGTGGTGGATGTTTTAAATAGGTATGGAAAGGTGTCAGGGGAAAAAATACATTTTGAGAGATCAAAGTGTTTGTTTTTAGGAAAGGATGGAGAAGGGGGAAATGCGAGAGGTTTTAAAAAGGCGGAGGGTTTTATAAAAATCTTGGGGGTCTTTATTGGGGAGGATGAAAAGAAAGCGGGAGAAATAACTTGGGAAGGGATTTTCAATAAAATGAAGGGAGCGATAAGGGGATGGAAAGCCAGGAAGTTAAAACTAAAGGGAAAAGTGGTTGTTTTAAACACTATGATTTTATCAAGAATGAATTTTGTTTTAAGGGTAGTAGAAATGAACAGGTGGATGGAGGATAAAATGAGAAAGTTGATTTTAGATTTTTTATGGGAGGGGAAAGGTGCGAGCTTTTAACACATTAATTGGAGAATATGAAGAGGGGTGCTTAAAATTGATGTCGGAATGAAGAAGGCGGCTTTTAGGATTGATTGTGTGTGTAGGTTTTTATATGGAAGAGGGGACTATGGGTGGAAGGGGTATTTTAGAAACATTTTAAAAGAGAATGGAGGGAGTGTGGTGGGCGGACTGTTAGGTAAAGTGGGTTATGAGAAACGCAAACAGGTGGGTGGGTTTTATGAGGAAGTTTTAAGTGAGTGGGGTGATTTTATAAACGTTTTATAAAATGTGTGGAATACGAATGTAAAACAGTGGACGAGGTGGGTCATCACCCCTTATTTTTAAATAAAAAAGTGCAAATGACAGGAAGACAGGGTTTTAGCTTTTTTATACAAGTGGGGATAAAACAAATAAAAGATATTTTAAATGAAACTAAAACAGAGTTAATGAATGACGACATCATAATAAATGAAGCGGAGGAAAACATAACAAGAAGACAGATTATGTCTTGGATAAAAAAATTAAAAGAGGGAATACAAAAAGGGTGGGTAAAAAAACTAAAAAAAGAGGGAAGGGAAATAAGGGAAGCGGAAATACTAGAATTGTTTTTAGAGTGGTAGGAAATGAGGGTGGAGCTAAATAAACGTGGAGGCGGTGCAGCGCCGTCCAGAGCCCACCAGTGAGAATAAAAGTAAAGGGGATTAACAAAGTGGTGAAGAAGAAAAGGTGGAAGGTGCCGACAGCAATGATAAAATGGGGGGACATTTTTAAAGAAATAAAGCTGGAAAGAATATGGAAGAATTCTAAAGTAAAACAAAACAGGAGTGAATGTGAGGATTTGGATTTTAAAATTAGGCACAATAGGGTATATACGAATACAGTAATACATCAATTTAACGAGGAAACAAGGAGAGAATGTGATGTGTGTGGAGAGGGGGAGGACATTTTAATACCCTAAACTGTCTGAAAAGAACCTTATGAGGTGCATGCAAATCTCAGCGGGCAGGCAGAACTCTGTATAACCATTCACATTTGATATTGTTTTCATATATTTACATAAGGTATTGGTTATATTAATATTTTAATTCTTATGCAAACAAAAAATAAAACTTGAAATGATTTCTGTGTGTCTATTGAACATTTTCAGCACATTTTAATATGCCGCGATAATACTGATAACCGTGATCATTTTGGTCACTATAACTGTGATATGAAATTTTAATAGCGTTTCATCTCTAGTTAGTGGACAAAACCCAAGACTGTGTTACAGTAGGCTAATTATATCTTAACTTGGCCTATAATTGACCAGACTAGACAGAGATTGAAGTGGAAGAGATAACATTAGCATCTTTTACACACAGTTTCTGTCAGGCTGGGCCGAAGAACTCAAACACAGACACAGACTTGTGCAGAGCAAAACAGGTTTTATTCAAGGTCAGACGAAGGGATTATCCAGGGACAGGCAATGGGTCAGGACTAGAAGGCAGAAGACACTTGGGCGACGGTACCAGTAGGGATAGGCAGCAAGACAACAGAACCAGGTAGGCAGATGATCAGGCGACAGTACAGGCAGGGCTAAGCAGCAAGGCGGTAGGTAAGCTGAGTGGCAGACCGGAGATGACGAGAAGAACGGGAGGATGGCAAAAACTATAAGCACAAAGAGATAGAAATAAACACAGGCAGAGAGCGAACTAACAAATAGACACACACACAAACGGTACGGCGTTATGGGAAACTGAATGTTAGGCGAAAATGCGGGAGAGATACGCGTATGGTATAGTAAACACTCTGGCGGTGAGTCTCCCAGAAAGGCAAGCTTATCAAACACCAGGCAATCATCCCCAACTCGTGGCACCTGGCGAGAACGCACACCGGAGAGCAGCACCTGTAATGAGAGAGAGAGAGACAGAACGAGAGCGAGTAGCGCTAGAGCGAGAGAGAGAGAGAGAGAGAGTGCGGAGAGAAAGAGAGCGCTAAATAGTGAGAGAGGGAATTAACGGAGGGGACCGCTAGGCAGATCGAGGTGGATCCCTGACAGTTCCTGGTAAATTACCGGGATAACCTTCCAGGCTCCGCTAGTGATTTTCACTATTCACACATGCAGCTACATCCTGGAACATTTCAATCTTGCGCCTTTTCACATATGGCAATGCGAAAATAGATGCCGTTAATGCAACACTTTATTAGCCAACTATTATTATTAGCTTATCAGCTTCAGGCACAGATTATGTCTATGGCTTGTGGTGAAATGTCACTCTGAATAATGAATGAATATGATCGTTTTATATATTCATGTGTATGGTTTACATGTCATGATGTTAAATAATCTTGTCAGTCTGCATTGATACCCCATTGCGGCCGACAACAGCCTCATAGTATTCTACTATAGCGGCCGTGTGTGCCGCAATATTTCTGGACATCTGCTATAGTCGGCTATAACCTTCATTCATGAAATAAAACCGTGCTTATGGATACATGACTCTGGTGACAAGAGTTATAAAATCACCGCAACCATAATCATGTGAAAACGATGAAACGCATAAAGCGTATTTTAATAATCCATAACAAAACACAAAGTACAGGTGCGCAAAAAGCAGCAAAACAGTGACCAACAGCACCGAGTGCTGCTGGGGAACTTAAATAAGGTCCATAATTAAACTAAGGAGGCGCACCTGTGTGGGGCTAATCCCCCACAGGTGCGCAGCCGTGACGGCATGCACGGGGCCTGTGTACGCCAATCGTGACAACAACACAGCCATACCGGCATTTTTCCAGAAATTTTACTAGGTCTTGAGCCGGGAAATTGGCGGTACAGATTTCCCGGAATATCGATCTGTTTCCATTCACCGCTGAGGTAATTTATCAACAATTTTTTTCTAATCTGCAAGACTGCAGTGCATAGATCCTTCTCCGAGTTGTAGATGGCTGTAAAGCTATCGTTCATTCTTTAATTTTTCCGTTTCAAAATTAACACACAACAAAAAACAGCTCCTTCATCAGCTCAGGACTAAATTCATTTTGTGTGTCAGCGCGTCCTTTCACCACAAGCCATAGACAGAAATACAAGCCGGTTATCGTCTCATCAACGAACGATACTGAGGTAATTTATCAACACAACCTTTTTTTCTAATTTTTGCGAGACTGCAGTGCATAGACCCTTCTCCGCCAACGCGCTGTTACAGGTTATGTTTCATTGTCGCGCCTCTTGTTTCGGAACGCCGGATGTGCTAAGCACACACTCGGTTAGGTTTGGCATAATGTTCTGACAATGTTCTCATAATTCTCAGAAAGTTTTCCAAACAAAAACTTAGCTGGCTTGCTTCTTAGTTCATCATCTGTCTGTTTGAACTCAGTGTAGCCTACTTTCGTCTATTTTGCAAATCAATAAAAATGTAAATAAAAGGCTATTATAATAGGTACATTTAGAATGCATATTTATCATCTTATCATCTGTCAATTGCCCTCAAACAGCCTATGTTTTGATTGGTCATTATATTATATTTGTACCTTATATTGAAGAAATTCCCTCAACTCGCTCTTCAGATTTTGCGTTCACGAGAATGGGACATACATGATGTCACAGCGCCCTTGTCCTTTGACCACCAAAATCTAATCAGTTCATCAAGTCCAAATGAACCTTTGTAAAAGAGATATCGCGTTCCCAAAAATGTGACGGAGGACGGATGTACGAACAACCTAAAAACATAATGCCTCCAGCCATTTGCTGTCGCCGGCACAGAGACATAAAAATGCTATTGATGGAGATCGATCAACAACACAATATGTGTTTGGCCAACTGTTTAGGTAGCCCCCTCGGCTACGTACTGTTGTACAGACTTTTGTCGGCACAGGTGGAACAATATCTGTCACTGGAGTGGTGAAATGTTTAGCCAACAGCATGACACAGTCTGCATATTCCCAAGGGTCCTAAATATTCTCTCAGTGCCAAGACTGTGAATGAGTATAGCTTTCTTCTGCACGTCTATCACATCCGGTAACCTGAGAGGTAATATGTATGTCTCAAACGACTCATACCAGCTGGTCCAGGGGACCGGAGGTGTGCCGGGGAGTGACAAGTAAGGTGCGGAAACATCCTTGTCGCCAAATGTTATGTAGGAATAACAAATAACTCACAGGACACGGAGTTCATCTTAGCATCGTGTTTATTGCCAAAACATTGCAGCACACACCCAACCCGACACTGCAGGCTGGCCACCTGAAACCTGTCATGTTGTAAAAGCCAACATGCACACACACACACACACACACATGTGGGCGCACACACACACACAAGCAAGCAGTCACTCCGAACAGTCGTGACAACAGAACATAACAATCATCGAAGTCCACCAGTGGAAGACTGTGGTTGTACTGGCCAGCTGTGTGCTCTCTCAATCTTTCCCGGACAAGTAAAGGTTTTGAGCAGCTAGCATGCAACTAGCCTGCAGTAGCTAGTGTTTCTGTAGGCCAAGGGGGAAATGGCTTCTCTCTCTCCCCTTGATGCATGGCTGGCATCCTCACATTGTAAACGTCCTCGTATAATCCATGACCCCCCTCCCCCCACACACACACACCACCCTGAGTTATGGCACGGCCCCCCTGGCAATCACATTAAGAGGAACATTTCTTCATCTTTACACAGGAGACCACATTTAGCAATCTCCTTAATTTAGCCAGACTGATGAATGGTCTCTCGTCCTCTCTCTCTCTCCATCCTATATCCATGTCCCTTTTTCTGTCTCTCTGTTTCCCCATCTGCCTGTCATTTTCTCTCCCTTATTGTCTTCTTCGTTCTCTCTGTCTTTTCACATTCCCCCCTTTCTCAATCTCTCTCTCTCTCTCTCTCTCTCTCTCTCTCCTCTGTATGTCCTCACGTCCGACCTTGAGATGGCAGGCTAGTCTCTCTCCCTAGAATCTGTCTCCTTTAGCCTAAGGTGCTTACTTTGGAAGGGTGCATTTTTTCGAGAGCCCATCAGCTGATTTGTTCGTACTATTGACCATAAAACGGTAACGTTAGCATAACAGCTCATATCAGCCAGCTAAAATTTTACAACCCTGTTAGAAAAAATATGTAGATATATTGTTTCATGTAAACTAGTTATTTTCCCTCGCTGTGTTATGG
>JAOEHI010053879.1:0-14675 GCA_025447815.1 Percopsis transmontana | reverse complement strand
GTGGTCGCTCTCCGGTCCTTTGCTCCCAACCGGAGCTCTCCCCAGCTGTGTTCATTTCCCACTTAAAAGAGAGACAGATGATTAATAATTGCCCTCACCTGCCTCTCAGCCCCGTGAACCACAACTCCACACGTTCCCTCCACGCATGAGAGCTAAACCACGCCCACACCCCCACAGTATGTAATGGCATATTAATTTAATGTAAAAATAAATGTATAAAGAAATGCATAGAGGAATGTATTTAATGGCATTTTAATTTATGTATCTAGTCATTTATTTATTTATTTTTTATTTTGGCAGCTTCCGATATCCATAGCATATACAGTATGTGAAAGAACCTTCATTTTGCAATAATTATTTTTTTTGCATGTGCATAGAAGCAATACATTTTTAATCTGGGTTTGTTAAAGGGTTCAATGAAATTTTTTCCACAAAAACAGTTGCTCTTATGACGTATATTTACTCCTAATGGCATAGATGCTACTGAGCCAACGTTAACCTTATCAGTAAACATGAAGACGCTGTGAGAGAAATTTTGTATTCTTATGAAATATTAATAATATTGTTACATTTCGTGCTTAGCTTCTCTGTTTACAGAGAACACACATCAGCTTAATAGCAGAGCAGAGATTTGGGGACATCTGATGCTAAAGTTGCATTTAAGTGTTTAAGAGAGATTGGGTAATTCCTGGTTAAAGCTACTACAGACAAGACAGTTGCAGTCAATTAACATTATGGGCTGTGTGAGGGATAACTATTGTTACATTTAAAAAGTGTAAAGTGTAAATTTCTGGAGGATGTGTGTGAGAGGTCAAAGAAGTTGTATGTAGTCAGTTGTCATTTGCAGCTTTGTACTAGGGGTGGTTGTTCAGAAGGTGACTTGTTCTCAGGTTTAAGTTGCAAAAATCATGGAGCCCAGGCACAACCTGACATTGTCCTTTACATGAATTCTAAACACACAAAACTGTTGGTTTTTTTTTTTATAAGGGACTCACAATTAGAGGATTGACTATTCCAATCCTCTTATTTCAACAATTACATGGTGCAGATGGGTATTAGGCATCTTGCTCAAGGATGATGATGCTTATAGGTAGACCAACTCTGGGGCTCAAACCCACGACGTTCCGGCTTTGAGTCCAACACCTAGAACACTAGACTATCCTGCCCAAAAGAAACACATACATGTAAGTGTTTCAATATTGGGACAGAAGTAGGCTTCATACCATGAGACCTATGGTGAGATAAATTTAAAAACTCGTCCAGACCGTTCTTATAATACATGCATGGTCCACACTAAAGCTAGAATAACATACTAGCAGCTTGTTTGGATAGCCTTTGCGCTAGCACGAAGATAAGCTTGGTAGTACTGTAGTGGTAAGTTATTTTACATCAGACAACGTAACTGAAAATGGCCCCATAGCATCAACCCCATCTGAAACTAGCAGTTTACGGGTACCAGCGCCTGCACTCCAAGTACAGATGGAGCGATCTGTGGTGCTTTGCCACAGAAATCGTGGCGTGCTAGCTCAAAGACTCTACGTGTAACAGTGGTGAATATTGAACTCCAGAGGCCCCCCGTGTATTCCACTGTTAGCTGTTTTGATTCAGAATGACTCATATAAATTATGACCAATGTATGTTTCTGAATTAGTTTTTATGAGTCTGGTGGATGGTTTGGAAGTTCGGGACACATTCTAGGCTGCAGTGGGCTGGTTGGCCGTTGTTTTAATATCTTCGAAATTCCTGTTCATCAAATGGGCTGCATTGGTGTGTCAAGCATGCAACGTACTTAGGCCTATATTGTAAAAAAATATATGCCTTTTTGTTTGGCTTCACATTTCGGCCCAATATTCAGACATTATGGGTAGTGTATCCTACATTACAGTACAGTTTCTTTGGAAAACTACCGTAACCTCACATGTGCGTTGTATATTTAAAATAGTAGTAAAGCCTTCATTGTCAATGTCTTCAATAATAAATACACAATGAACAGTCCCCTGTGATCATCAACAGATGGGTTACTGTTTTTCAGTTCCCCCTCAAAGACACCGTTAGATGTAAAGGCAACTACTTTAACATGAATGACTCATAATCATCTGATTCAATCAGTTGTCACATACATTTTATTTTAGGTGTAGAAAACCGCTGTCGACCACTCTCGCTCTCTCAAAAGACTCTGCTCCTCAAGCACTGCTTTTACCCCTGATTAAATTGAATGCAAACCATTTTGACAGTTGTCACATGCGTAGTCTGTTTAAATATTCTTGAAAATGCGTTTGGAAAAGCACAAGAACATTTACTTACAGTACTTTGCGAGTCATGCAGACAAAGCAGGTGAGATGTTTTGTGCAGACAAGCAATGTGCTATGAATCGGTCAGCCGCTGGTAACTATCAGACTTTGAGTATTTTTTGTTGCCTAGAGAACTTACTGCATGTAACTGCCAGCAATCCCGACACCAGGTTACGTATGACGTAAACAAGTTAGTGCAAGCCCCCCAAGAAGCCATAGAGATTGTATAGCAGTGCCTGCAAAAAAATTTCACTGCTTGACGCTGACACTGATTGGACTATGATATACAGAGGTTCTAGACAAACTGCCACGAGGGGCTGGCAAACTCATAGTGCGCTGCCGTGAGCGACGATCATGTAGTGTGAACAGCTCACAACTCCCGACTAGATATTTAGCAGGTTAAATATTTGGACCTGTCCGGGACTCCAAATCCTTTAATGTGAACGGTGTTCTAACCGGCAATCACTGAAGCGACGACCTACACCCACTGAGAGCGCAAGACATGGGCGAGAAGAAAACAAGGGGGAGGAGTAACCTGTATAATCGTAAAATTAACTGCTCAACGAAAAACATGTGTTGTATCCCTAATCCACTGAACTTCTCATGTTTTAATGATTTTCAACATTTCAAACCACATCAATAGTGCGATTTTTGGGAGTGAAAGAAGGCATGTTGAGAAATGTACCGGCTCCATGTTGACGAGGCGCAAACGCTACTGCTAAGGAAGGACCTACATACATCCGTAGCAGTAGCGTGAGGCATATCTCACAAGCAGGATACAGTAAGATATGCCTATTCCTCTAGCTCCTTGTGAAACATCTTGTAATGTGTGACCCCCTGTCACCGATCAGTCGTGTAATGTGTGTCTCAATACGATCTGACGACTTTGAAGTGTAGTGTGTAGTGTGTAGTAACAGTAACATCGTCGAAGCCATTGAGACCATTGAGACCATGACCAAACATGATGACAGTCTTCTCTGTCAAGAAACAATAAAAAATATTGCAGGTACTTTCATCGGACCTCCGCTCAACTACTTAACTACTCAACTCAACAAACTGCTTCTAGGGTCATTATTGAAGCTGAGGGGATGAAATGGGTCAAGACACTTTCAGAATCTCCAGACATGAACCCAGTTGACCTAAGCACCGCCCCCCTTAACTCGTGGAGCTGACTAGAGTAACAATGGCAGCTGCCAGTGTCAAAACTATATCTCAAGAAGCTCTACACAACTTTTGGAGACAGAAGGACCTGATTTATTCCAGAAGTATATTGTTGTTGTTAGTCATGCATTTTCATAGTTGCAAATAAATTATTCTGGCTAGCCAGCCTTTGCTTTCTTTGTGACTACAGGTAATGTTTTTCAGTTGGGTGGGATTGATTTCAGAAGACAATAGCTAGTTTATCTGCAACCTTTTTGCTACAGCTAACACTGATGTCAGATTATCAAAGAAATAAGCAGAACAAAATACCTAGACTAAATAGATGACATGACAACATTGCCGTCGACTAAAGTTGGCCACCCGGTGTCATGTAACGTTACATTCACTATAGCGGCAATTAGCTAAATTTACCTATAATTTTTTGTTTGCTGCAAAGTGAGAAGTATGTAATACACAATGTTGCTTTACCTTGAAACAAATCCTTGTTTATCTTCTTTACATTGAGTTGACTGTGTGGCCTACCACACATCTTAATCCACAGGAGACATTTGGCTTTGTTTTGTTTTGGGAAATGGGATGAAATATACCCCATTGCCTAGCCTCTCAGGATACCTCGTATCATTGTTGCATCTAACCTAACCTAACCTAACCCACATATTCTGAATTTTTGACCGCTTTAAAGGTAGGGAGTCACCACTTTTTGTCTCACCTGTTTAACATGCTGGTAAATCTGAATGAATTATACTTTGGTGCTTATGGTTTCCGTAAAAATAAACAATTGAATTGTAAATAATCCAACCAATCTAACAATATGTAGCATGTCCATATTGACAAAAGTTTAAAGATGTTTATTTGTATATGTGCCAGACCCGGCGCCTAATTGAGACCAGTGTTTATTTGTATTGTAGCCACACCCAGCCAGTAAAAAGGACAGGCATCTATTTAGGACTCGGCTGTGATTTGAAGTTTTACAGTATTTTAAATGCTATACATATAATAATCATTATTATCTTTTGAATGAAAATTAATGTAGGCTTAGTCACAACTTATCACACATTCCATAGCAGTATTGGTAATGACCTACAGTAGGGCTACTATTGACAGCCATCTGACAAGCATCGTGGAGGAAAGGTGATGGTCTGGGGGTGCTTTGGTGCTGGTAAAGTGGGAGTTTTGTACAAAGTAAAAGGCATATTGAACAAAGAAGTCTATCACTCCATTTTGCAACGCCATGCCATACCCTGTGGATGGCATTTGATTGGAACCAATTTCTTCCTACAACAGGACAATGACACAAAGCACTGTTCCAAATTATGCAAGAACTACTTAGTAGTGTTGTGTTGCTCGTGAACGTTTTGTTCTTTGCGAGCTAATCTTTTAAATGACTCGGAGTAATGAGTTGTCTCAGTGACTGATTTGTTCATTTTCACGCATTCATTCATTTGTCACGTGACAGCTGTAATGGCTCAGCCACAGGGCTGTACTCTAAGCACAGGAAACAGAAATGATTAGTTCACGACTCATAACTATGGGTCTTCGGGTTTGTGTCTTTCGTTCATTTGTCACGTGACAGTGGTGCGTCTCTTCACCTCCTTGGTTTTCACATGGTTGGAATTGGTTGTGGCTTAATAGGATGATGATAGAGAATGATCAAGAAGTGAATTTGTGTAGGCTATTATGCTTTGTAAACTGAAGCAAACCATGTAGCCTTTAGTGTTTGAGAACCGTGCTCTTTTTTACATCGCCCACAAGAGAGCAACAGCGCCGCACTAACTAGTTTAAAAATCAACGAAATGACTCGAAAAAAGATTTGTTCATTTTACTGACCAAGCAAAGATCTGAGTCAGTAAAAAGATTGGAACTTCCCACCACTACTACTTAGGGAAGAAGCAGTCAGATGGTATTCAGTATGTAATGGATTGGCCAATGCAGTCCCCATATCTGAACACTATCGAGCTGTTTTGGGAGCAGCTTGACCATATGGTATGAATAAAGTGCCCATCAAGCCAATCCAACTTGTGGATTTGTATTTCAGGAAGTTTGGGGTGAAATTTAAAAAAATAATTGACAGCTAGAAGTCAAAGGTCTGCTTGGCTATAATTGCTGAAAATTGTGGATTCTTTGATAAAAGAAAAGTGTGAAGCACAAAATTGTTATTTCAAGCAGAAATTGTTATTTCCAACCTTGTCAATGTCTCAACTATGTTTTATTTTCATTTTACAACTTATTGAAAATATGATATATAAACATATGAGTTTTCATGGAATTTTTTTTCGTGTGATTTGAAACACTACTCGAGTGGAAACACTCATTTGCGCCATCACCATCACCCAGTCATATTGCTTGCAGGTGGAGCAAGGAGTGTATTCTCTCACCGCTGCCTTCCAACAACAATTTGCAACAAATTCAGAAAAACAGAAAGTGGGGGTCATAGCCAAAGATTTGTAGCCCTATTCGGTGGTTAGTGACTCAGGATTCTGCACCGGATGAAAAAAATTGAGCCGCATTACAATGTATACATTTCAGCAGCAAAGTAATTCCAGAACTGTACGAAAGAAAATAAGAGCTCAGTGTTAAAATGGTAATGTGTTTTTCTTTAAATATAAAAAATACCCTACCGATACCGTGATACATACCGTGGGCTCACTGTACTGTTGCATCCCTAATATATATATAAATAAATAATCAAATAAATGTCTATTTATTTATTTTTTGGTTTAAAACATCACTTAGTGGTGTTAGTGGACTAAATAAATATTAGGGACACGATAAGCGTTATTTTAAATCTAGTCTTATTATAAACGAATAGAAACTGTTCATAGATTTCAGTTACTTGTGAGCTACAGTACAAATCACTACTTTTTGAAGGTCCTAGCTCAAAATGCTATTTAGTATCCCTGATACATGCCTTTACAATGCTCTTAACCTTCATTCTAACTTTTACCCATGCCCACTACTTAATTCTGATCGAAGCTGGCCCTGAAAATATCACACAATCTCCCAGCACAGTAGTGGCTTCACCAGTGCTGGGAGTCAATATGTTGCCATAATTGTGGCTGTTGTGGGGGCAAAGTCCAAGGCAATTAATCCTTTCCTCCTGTTGTTTGCACCCAGGTTGGCGGTGACGGGGGGCACCGTAATTGGACAGGAGCGCACTTGTCCCCTCCGCTTTACATTAATATCCCTTCAACCTCAGAGTCTAATCCCAGCTTCGTTTAAAGCTACATCCTGCCTCCAATATCCCCTCAGGTGTTTTTTATGCGGTCACTACCTGTCAAGTCTCTTCAACCACAACACAGGTGCAATCTAACGCCCTGATCAAGCAATGGGTGTCTTAGATTAAAAGACGCCAAATGGGTGTGTGTTTGCGTGTGTGTGGTGTGTGTGTGTGTCAGGTGTTGGAGGGTAAACACAAGAGATTTTTTATCTACATAGCTTTT
The DNA here is from genome assembly GCA_025447815.1 of Percopsis transmontana. NCBI lineage: Eukaryota > Metazoa > Chordata > Actinopteri > Percopsiformes > Percopsidae > Percopsis > Percopsis transmontana. Next base: position 7,783 of record JAOEHI010053879.1, on the reverse strand, counting down.
TATGCAGCTTTTATATCCATTCTACAGACTTCAACAATGGGAACGCTGGATTTAAACAGTTGAAAATTCAAAAACACAGCATATATTTATGTGAAAAATCTATTCTATGAATACGGTTAAAACTGAGAATTAGTTGGATAGTAAAAGAGAGGCCTGCCTCATTAACCTGGCACATTTTTCATAGCTTATATCTAAAGGCCAAAGTATACTTTCCGCATACCTCCAAAATGTTTTGTCCGCGTGGACCTGTGCGCGTTGACTGCGCATGTGCGACACACTGATGCCCCACTACATACCTCAATGTATTGCTAAGCTCACAAGTGTAAACGTGGTTTAGGGTTCCAAGCATCTAAAAATTATTTATGTCCACCGAATCTCTTAATATTGTGCATGGAAAACAGTTTGTCATCTAGAAGACGTAGTTATAAAGTTTGCTAAAAAACTCTGGCATACAGAGTCTTGCATAGTCTTGCATACAGAAATAGCCGACACGCCCACAAGACGCTGAGACGCATCCGCAAGAGGTATCTTCATCCCCGTTGCGCAAGGCCACGCGTTTGACAAAAGGCGCTTTTCCACAACAGGAACTCGGGGGAACTTCCCATGTGGCGTGAAAGTTTACAGAAACGGCCCCCTAATCGGCCCGTTAAGTTCTGTTTCCATTGTGGTGCAGGAACTATGAACATACAGTTTTGCCATTGCTTTTCGATCGCAACATAAATTCCGAGCACGACAAAATAATTATATATTTCTCCAGCGGCAGCATGCCAGCACCAACATTAGAATGTTAAACCAGAGATTTTCTCAAGTCGACAGTTGACTATTGCTCTAAAGTTGTTGAAAATTAATGGCTTCATAGCAGCTGTAATTACTTGATAAATGAATATAATGGCGCTGTTGTTGTCTTCCACTCACGTCGCATTTAACCAATAAGCGCCGAGCCCCATCCAGCAGTTTTTCAGGGCCGCTCAGAAGTATACCCCAGAGTGTGTACTTCTTTTGGACCGAAAATGGCCCCTGAATGTAGAAAAGAGCTTATTGTCAGTGAAAAACTTTAACGATGAATTAACTACTAATGAACTTTAACGATGAATTAACTACTAATGAACTACAGTAAAATAAGACGATGAAAATTAAATACATCCACTGTGACATCTTAAGTGTGACTGGATACTGTATCTCTGAGTTATCAGTAATATTTTGTTATTTAAGCTACAGGTATTGTGAGTCTCGGTCAGTGAATGTCATGATTTTTGATGGTACTGCATTGTTTCTTAGTTTCTCCGTAGTTAAAAGGTCTACTAAGAAATGTTTTAGACCAAAGATATTTGATATGGAGATTCAAATTGGGAACGAATGAGCAATTTTATTCTACAAAGCATGGGTCCCCCTCCCAAGGAGGTTGCCATGTTTACAGATAAGGTCAACGCCGGCCCTTCATCCCAGGTTTTAGTATGCTTTCTTGGAATTGGTGTTTGTGGGGAAAACTATGGACTTGATTGATATATATATCATAAAATCTCTCAAGAAGTTTTGTTTGCCGATAATCCTTACAAGCAGTTGCTTTATTTTCAACCAGTGAGCAAACCTTATTTTTTCCTCATTTTATACCTTTTCTCTACTCCCTTTGTTTCTCCTCCGAGCCTATATCTGTGCTTTAAAAAAACAAATCAATACCAGCATGCATTATAATTTTTTTATCATTGCCCCCCCCCCCCACCTTTGAAAGAGAAAAAGGGGATGTAGGGAGTTGAAGGGAGGAAGAAGAGAAGGAGGGGCATAAAGTAGAGTGAGCTCGTAAACTTTATTTAGTATTCTATGAATTTCGGATCAGTTATGTTTCATAATGGCAGGCGGGGGGAGGGGGTTGTATGGGGGCAGGAGAAGAGAGGCGACAGGGACAGCGGAGGCGAGAAAAGAGAAAAATCAATACAGCTATTTTTTTCATTTACCGGGAGATGGAGGAGAGAGAGAGAGAGAGAGAGAGAGAGTGGGATCTATTGTGGGGGGAATGATGATTTATGTCGGGGGGTGCGAGGGGCCGTCAGGGTGCGTCGGGGACGAAGGTGTGCGCCAATAATGATTAATGCCCCCCCTCCCCTCCCCACACACACACACACACACATCCCTCTTTCAACCCTAGCACCCCCCCTTTACACTAGGTGTAGGCCTATATGCCAAGCCTCCCTTCTCACACAGTGGCTGGAAAGGCCTCCCCCCTCCATTACTCCTTCCCACCTTTACATGTCTATTTTTCCTTCCCCATGTTCTGCTTTCTCCCACTTCTTCAGCTGGGTCTGTCGTTCTCTCTCCCTGTCTCGGATCCTGTTTCTCATCATGAGTTGCTGTGTGACTGGAGAGAGAGAACGATCCATTTGAATTTGAATGGTAGCCTATATATTGACATTAATCAACAATAAACCAATTAACAATGACAGACCCACATTTACATACATTTCTTTGTGCGAATTGTATGCAACAGTATACGCACGTCAAACATCGGCACCTAAACTCGGTCCCATCGACACACCGAGGGGGAAGAGAAAAAACTGATACATTGACAATCCTTTCTTTTTTTCTTTTCGATATCACCTTTGGTCCACTTAAAGAACTGGCGGGGAGATTGGATTTCAGGCCATTCATACTCGGCATGTGCTCACACGTTTTCGCTGCCTATTCAAGAGGAACCGCAGCGGTGAAGGCAGCCTCCGGAACGAGCCTTATTATTACGTGCGAAGCAGCGCGCGCCCCGCAAACTATTTTAACGCCCGAATGGGACTGAAAAGGACGGGGAGGAGGAGAGAAGGAAATATGCAACTCATTTCCATGCCTCTGTTTTTCAGCGATGGACGTCGCTTATTTCGTCTTTCGCGACGAAACATTTTGGCCCGTTTGGTTGACGTGTTAATCACGTCTAAAATGCTCGGGGAGCGTATGTCCTTCAAAACCAACGACGATCGAAAGACAACTTCCTTTTTTGGTGGTGCGGATCCTCGAGGTCACCAGAGAGACTTCAGGTAACACCGAAAAAGGGGAGAGGGAGAGAGAGAGATACAGAGAGAAGAATACTGTATGCCACACAAGGGGCATGGAGTACAAAGGCAAAGCTGAGGGGGTGGGGGGTTGAAAACCTAATTTCCACCCTCCACTGCTTCCCTCTGCCTCCATATAGGAGATTACTCCTCAGAACACACACTAAGTCAGGCGGTCTGTGTGTGTGTGTGTGTGTGCATAGATAATAGGCAAGTTGAGAGAAAGTTGAGGCCAGGTTTAAAACATGAAACATAAAGAATATTTATACACTAAATACTGATAAGATTATATGTTATGATGGACAGTGGTGAAAAATCACACTAAATATGCTTTTTTGCTTCTTATATTATCCCAGCAAGTTACGTACAGTATGTTACAGTCACCACAGTATGTTACAGTCACTACAGTATGTTACGTGTCACTGGTCTTGACTGATTGTCACCAATCCAATTTTTATTCCCATGGGCTATGGATAACTAGCCCTATGGCATATATTTACCACAGGGGGTGGTAATTCTCTTTATTTTAATTCGAATGAAAGAAGAATGAAACTATATGCCTAGTTTATAGGCATATGTTTAAGACAACCAAATTTTATTTTTTATTAATTCATTTTAAGCACATGAAGGGGAGGGCTTAGCCCCGCTCGGCCTTTAAAATGAGCCGCCCATATATCTAAAATAGAAGATGATTGTTTCTGTCTTGCATTTCATATTATCATATCACATTAAGCACATACACACATGCATGACACACACAATTACGCATACATGCGCGTGGATTCTTGCTCACGTGTTAATTCTAAAGCTTTGAGCCCTCAATAGGTTACATAGCTAACTGAGCTTTTCTAGAGTGCATGCACGAATAAGTGAGGCCAGACAAAAGACTTAGCCTACCTCATCTCTTTCACTAAACTATAGCTTTCTGTGCTATCATTAGCCCATCTGCTAGCCGAATGCATACAGTACCTACTTCCTAGCTCCTTCTCTCAATTATGTTCAATAGTGTTGTGTCGTTCGCGGACGATTCGTTCATGCTATGCCGACGAAACCCAACTCTACCTCTCATTCCACACATCTGACACGCAGATCTCAACCAGAATCTCTAATTGTCTTGCTGACATTAGTGCTTGGATGTCTTCGCATCACCTCAAGCTCAACCTTGAAAAGATAGAGCTTGTCTACCTCCCGGCAAAGAACTGCCCCCAAATGGACATGTCCATTACCCTTGAGAACACCTCAGTGTCCTCCTGACCAACTGCAAAGAGCCTCGAAGTTGTCTTGGACAGTCAACTGTCCTGCGCAGCCAACATTGCCGCAACGACCCGAGCCTGTAGATTTGCCCTCTACAACATCAGAAGCATAAGGCCTTTCCTCACAAACGAAGTGGCACAGCTCCTAGGCCAAGCTTTAGTAATCTCACGGCTATCAACTGAAGCTTCTGCCATGTTTCAGTTCAGTTAGTGTGACTACGCAGTCGGAGCTCAGGTCAAGCACTGAACTATTTGGTGAAAGAATCTTTGGAATTAATTAGGACTGCACGATATTGGGAAAAAAAACTGACAATGCAATATTTAGTTTTTTAGTTTTTTTTTAGTTAAAACAGATGGTGATACGTACACGTGTTGTGATTGTGAGCGAATAGCAACTTCATATGCAAAACACATCCTGGTCCATGTTTACAAACCAGAAGTCACTGCAATCGACTCAAAATGATAGAAAGACAATGGGATTTACGTTACAAGTGGTTTTATTATCAAACACAACTTTTGGTAACAAAAACAACAAAGGTAAGACACAGTTTGTTGTTGTTATGATAACAATCAAAGTTTGTTTATGTAAGTACTTTTGCAGCTAGTTCAATAGGTGTTTGTCGTAGTGGCATGTGGCTTACCCTGTTGAAATCTTTGGAGTCTCAGCTTTCAGCTGACGTATCGTTTGTGTAGATAGCGTGAAAATAATAACAATATTTATGAACTTTTAGCTTGCGCTGTGCGCCAAGTGTGCATAAAGGTTTACGATATGCTTATTTATTTGTTTAGGGTTGGAATTATGTTTAATTTGTGCAACAATGGGCTCGATAGCTTCACAGTTGAGACCCTTGTCGTTCCAATGATGTGTCACATGACTGTTTTCACACATGTTTAAATAGCTTACGACTTCATTGTTTGAGAGAGGGGGATGAAGAGTTAATGCTATACAATTGGTCTTAACATCGCACGTCCTGCGATGTCACTATTGCGTATGCGCGATGACTATGCTCAAACGATATATCGTGCAGCCCTAGAATTAATCTTTTTAATTAACTGATTTTAATGATTCAGTACACTGAAAATAACTACTTTGCTCATCACTATTATGCAATTGTTTTGCAGCTCACTAGCCTTCAACTGTTCAATATTCTCAATTCTGACTAAATGACACACTGCACTTGACATCAAATGTCTTTGTAATCTTTATTGGGTCTGTTGTGAAAAGTAGTAATTAACTGTCACTAGGAACAATGTAGGTTAAAGAGGTTTATTGTTTAATGCTAACAGCATCAATATGGCATGCATCTCAGCACTTTTTGGTTAAAAAAAATAGCTTGATACTGTAAGAATACCAGTTTTTGTGAACTCAATGGGCTGTTGACAGAATAAATGAAGGTAGGCTCTTCATAGCACAAAAGAGCTTTGCAAAAACAAGGCCATTTTTACCTTTGATGAATACATTTCAGAAATCATTTCTCCAGTAAATATGAGTGGCTGAATGGACAAAGACTAAAACTAAAAACTAAAGAAATATTTATTAAAAATAAATACATAAATAAATAGGAACAGTAGGAACATCGCCATTTACAGGTTAAACACTGGCTAGAGCAAGTGCTTTATCTAATTGCCTCAAAATAGTGAGAGATCATTAATTTGCCTTGTGTGTATGACCAGTAACATCAATGTGCCCAAATCCCTAAAGTTTGATTTTAGTGTTTGGTTACTCTTTTAACGTAGGGTACATGTAGCATAAATACAGTTTTATTAGAGTATAATATGTATTTCCCATTCATTTTGAGCTGGGAGATTGAGATTTTATGCTGGTTTCAAATATTTCCACCATTAAAGTTAAATAAAACTCTTAAAATGGACTCTTTTCACTTATACAATTTAGTTATATGTAGCGAAAGGTTACCATAGTGTATTTACTGTTATCAAGAAACAAATAGTATCAGTATATACACCACTTTCATCCCTCTCTCTGTGTGCTTGTTGTGAGGATCAGTTCCATAGGATTGGTAATACAAACCATGCCCTGATCAACTCAAGAGGTAACCAAAATACACAGAAAAGGTTGGACGATAGTGGGATACACAATACAACCTAGTACCTATCCAACCGTGAAAGCTCTGAAATCAATGCAGAGCTCTACATCACACGAACGAAGGAGCTAAATATAGACGTAAGATTTCTAGTCAAAGTCTGATATTCTCAGTGGCTCTGATTGAGTCTTATTTGATAAATTGACCTAATCTTAAAATGTCTGTATGAAAACTGTGAGTTAGTAACATCCCAACCACAAAGGAAATTGGTAGAGTACTGTAATATGGACCGTGTAGGCTACATGTGGGCATATGTGTGTAATGTACGAGTCCTTAGCAGAGAGAAAAAGTGGAGCGGATCCCAGTGGTAAGACTATTAGAGCTTGTGAATTATAAAACTATTAACCAGAATGTAGCTCCCAATTAAAAAATGATTCAATATCAAGATCTGATGGCTGAATTTTGATTAAGCAGAGACCCTTTTAGGAGCAGAGGGAGATGGACAGTCAGCGAGCAATGGGCTTCACTTAAGAGGCAGTGGCCTAATACAGATTTGTCTCTTTTTGGGCAGATTAAGGTTAATTACTTTGAATAACATGTCTGGGAGCTTACGGAAAAATAGATATGTTTTAACTCCCTGGACAGTATCAGGGCAGTTGGAAAAGTGCTTGTCCACTCTCAGGTATTGTTAGGCCAAAGTGCCTATTGTAATTATGTGTAATTGTGATTTGGGTTACAAATCTAAACACTACAACTGTACTACTACTGCTGAAGTTTCCTCTTAAACAACAAATTTGACTGTGATTGGATTTTGCATTGCCATTAATTTACCTTTCTAATAGACTGAGACATGATATTGTATGGTAAATGGCTATCAAGATTGTACTTTTATTTCCTTAAACATTATATAAAGAGATAGTGAGTCACATAGTAAACAAAGTGAAACTGCTCATGAACATTGTTTTCCTTATACTTTGTTAACCACAATGATACATAATGGTTCACAAGATCTTTATTCATGATGATGACAATATGTGGTAAACAAAGCAATACGTTTGTATTTCTCTCAGTCCCTCTCACCGACTCCCACAGTTGTCAAAACTGATGATGTCTTTCATTGATTGGTCAAACACCAGAGTGGGGGGTGGGACAACACGTGGAGCAGCTGCAAAGGCTCTGTGAGTTCACACACACGCACATACGCACACATGTACACAAATAGGCAGACAGACAGATTGATTGTATTAGAGCGCCCCCAGGAGCCACATAACTACCCCAGCTCACTGTTTATATAGCTCTAGGAGAGGGGTAGAGAAGAGTGTGAGCCTATGAGCCCTGTAAGGGTGGGGGGGGGGGTTTAGATTTCTCAGCGTTGAGGGTGGGGAGGAGCAGGGTGCCAAACAAGAAAATTTTTCACTATTAGCCCTGGGCACGGTGACCAAATAAAACCCCGAAC
>JAOEHI010053878.1:0-14679 GCA_025447815.1 Percopsis transmontana | reverse complement strand
GAAGGAGGTGGGGGGGGGGGGTCAAATGGGGGATCAAGGCATTTTTTCGGAGGGTCTTAAGACCCCCCAAGACCCCCCCTGGCGCCGCCGCTGGGCGGGGGGGATGCGACTCCTAAGGGAGTGTTCCGTGTTCCGTAAATAAGTGGGCTGTTCCTAAAGTCCCTAGCTGAGTAACACCACGCGTTCCCAGGAGACCACGTCTTTAACCATGAGCCAAAGACTAGCGGCTACGTGGATGACTGATATCGGCCACCTATGACGCACATTCCGCTTTGAATTCAAGATTATATTTAGTGTGTAAGATCTAGCATCATTGTGAGATTTATTGAAGTATTTTAAACCCACATGTTTTGGGCAGGGTATTTCCATAAGTGGTGTAAACATGCATAATACATGCATAATTGTCACCCTCATTTAAAAAGAACTAGGTCTACTTTCAAAAGTTGTGCAGCATTGTGCTCTGGTTCAAATGGAAAGAATGTGATATTACGTAAACGGGGTGCCTGTTTTTGTTCCCCTCTGCCAATTCATGCATTCATTACTTCTCTTGATTTGGCAAACAAAAGAAAGCTTAGTCTGAGGAGGGAAAGCCTTTTGGCATTAGAGGGAAGAGTGTAATGCAATCTGTCATCGTGAGCTTCCCCACAGCACACATGCAGATTCTCCCGCTGTGAGTGTTTGCCTGTGTGTGTCCTGACATAAAATATTTGTGCTTGTGTGTGTGTTTGTGTGTGTGGCCCTGCAGTCTTTAGCCAGCCTACGTTGTCTCAAGGAGCTAAACTGCCTTGGTTTCCTTTAACAACTGACTGTGTGTGACAGGTCCTCTTTTTCAGCACATCGAGTTTGTGTGTGTGTGTTAGAGAGAGAGATGCACATTTTTCACAGGTCAGTTTGTATAAATGTTAATGTCCTGTTTTAAAATTGTCATTACAATAGTCTTGCTCTGCTGGGTTTAGGAACTGTGAGCAGACAGGTTAGAAATGAAATGTAGTCCTTGTTTATGAATAAATATATACATAGATATTAATAGATATTAATATTATTATTGTAATATCAGTTGATTTACATTTTGCAGTGGTCTTTAGTCTAGTATGCTACACTCTTTTTGTTAACTGCCCTAAATTGGCTCCGATGTTTTTCTCATCCAATGCAGATTGTTTAGTACACGGCAAACCTAGATTAATGAGCTATAATCACGATCCCAGACAGACACACACACACACACACACACACACAGTGACAGTTTGGACATATATATAAATACGCACTCTATGCCCGATAGTCAGCTAATGTAATATGGCATGTGTACATCAAGCCTGTTTGTAGTGTCACATCCTTGCTGGAGGTCACATGGGAGGGAGTCGTGGCACAGTATTCCACCATGACTGCTGTCAACTACGTGAGAAACAGGCAGGGAGATTTTGCCATGCTGGGTAACCGAAACCAGCACATGAGTGGGTTCCAAATGTTAGGTTGACTATAGTTCTTACTTGTTCAACGCTCCTCCCTGTTTAAGCCAGAATGCACATATTAATATTGGGGGGGGGGGGGGTGGCGTCACTGGTTAAGAGCCTAGTGACATGATCTTTATTAGTTGAATTGGATGGACGTGTTCTAAATATGGCAAAGTCATTTGGGACATAGGCTTGGAATCATTTAGCAACACAGTTGGTTAGGTTTGCCCATATCGTCCGTGTGAAGCGTGAAGCAGTCTAATTTACCTATAGGAAGACGGTTTGTGGACTATTTGATCGTTTGACTCTTGTATTCATCTGAGATGAGAGTAGTTTGTGAATGGAGGTGGTGGGATACTATACAGTACATAGGTGATGTATAGGAGACGATGCGGGGGTGTATAGAGGGGGTCTGATGGGCTGGAATGGCCTAATATTGATGTACTGTCATGTGCAAGGGCTTTATGTCCTCCTCAGTGCATGACATTGAGAATCAGATTGGAGTGTTGTGTCCCATGGCTGTAGAGCTCAGATGCTCATTGATCTGCTGTAGAGCAATGACTGCTCAGGTCAACAGTCAATTCAATACTGTGTGTGTGTTTGTGTGAGCAGCAGAAGGAGAATATAGTGGGATTGCTGGACTCGCCTGATGTTAATTCAAGTGAGAATCTAATAGATTCTGCAGATAAGACCTCTGTGGCTGTTGGCTCTGAGGTTGACTTAAAGAAAGTTCATTTCCTTTAGTCATTTGAGGAATTAGCCTATACTTTTCTTTTTTAATTGTTTCCCCACTTGTTAAATCCTAGATCCTTTTTATGCTGTTTATTTCTCATACATTTGTCATATGAATAGCCAGGAGAGACATTTATTTATTTTGTGTTACTTTTATAATGTAATAAAATAAAAAATACAAAAGGGCACTATTGACCCAAAAACTATCTCATCATATTTTTTTTGGTTTTGCAAGACTCGGGTCAAAATGACCTGCGTTGACTTATAATGGGAAATGCATCATTTTATTCCAGCTATTTGTTGCAATATAGTTAAATGCCGCTTCTCCATGTTTTGTTTTGACTCTAGGGACAGTTAATAGACCAGTCCCAGATGACCTGAGGAGTCTAGAGGGTTCATATTATAAAAGCATTTCAGTGATGAATTTTTGCCTTTAACCAATCAATTTGCATTTGTACAAGTGCAAAATACACTGATGAGACAAAACATTATGACCACCTGGGTGGTCATTATGTGTTAGGATGGGCACTCTGAGCAGTCTGCAGCTACACAGTTTCACACAGCAGGGTGCGATGCATTGTGTGTTGTGACACATTCCTCCTGTAACCATCATTAAAATGCTCCGCTATTTGTGCCACAGTAGCCCTTCTGTCAGTTCTTTGCCCTTGTGCATAGATGAACCTTGGGTGCCCAACACCCTGAGGCCCGGTTCGTGGTTTGTCCCTCCTCAGACCCCTGTGGGTAGGTACTCACCCCTGCTGACCAAGTTACCCAAAATGCTTTGCCGTTTGGGAGATGCCTCGATGCCCAGTTATCTGACCAGAACCATTTGGCCCTTGTCAAAGTGGCTCAGGTCTTTCCACCTGCCCATTTCTCTTGTATCTAACAAGGTGACTATCAGAACCAACTTAACGCTTACAAGATAATTTATCCCATATCTTGACATGCACTGTTGTTACGAGATAATCAACATTATAAGCTTCATCTGTGAGGGGTCATAATGTTTTGGCTCAGTATACATCTACAAGTACACATACATATGTAATTCATCAGGTATATTTGAAATGCATACACACACACTCACACACACACACACACACACACACACACACACACACACACACACACACACACACACACACACACACATTATTACTGATATGTCAGATTTGTGTTGTAAATAGCATATGGATAGGGCTGCAGAGTTCCCCAATGTATGTTGATAATATTGAAAAAACAGTGTGTCTACATTCATTCTGCCATTCATTGGTCAATGGTTGAGATTATGTACATGTTGCCTATAGGTGGCGCTGTAGGAAAGATGCATGGGTTAAGGTAATGAATCACTGTAAGGATTTATTTAGGAAGGTGGAGAAATGCGGTAAATTGTAGGCCTCTATCTTGAATTATGTTTGAGATAACACAGTTGATGTCAAAATTAGTAAAATCACGAATTTGGGTCATTGAGGGCCAGGTATCGGCATAAAAATCATATTTTTCTCCAAAATCAAAAGTTATCACTGAAATCTAAAGTTACACATTTTTTACATGGAATGTCATATTGTGATGTGTTTCTGTTCTATAGATAAGCAAGAAAAATTATGCCTCCGGGTCATTTTGACCCATTTCATTGTCGTTAGATGTGTATGTTTAGGGTGGAGATAGTCAGGACAAACTGATCATATTTATTATTTGTTTACCAAATCTAATTTCCTTGTTCTCATAACAATGTCTCATCGACATTGCCCTGGGTGAAACTGCAGTGATTTTAATGACTGTGTGTGTGTGTGTGTGTGTGTGTGTGTGTGTGTGTGTGTGTGTGTTCGTGTGTGTGTGTGTGTTCGTGTGTGTGTGTGCGCGCGTGCGCGTGTGTGATTGACTTATGACTGATGGACTGACAATCTTCTCTCTCAGTGCTAAACCTGCAAGGCATGCACACATGATAGACGTGACATGAATCAGTCAAGTTGCCATGTTGTCCACTATGACGGGGACTCATGACATTTTCAAGGGAACAGAGCAGGAGAAGACAACAGAGGAAATGACGTGCAGTGGAAGAAGGCAAAAGATATTCTTACCCAAGTATATAATCACTTGGGAACCCTACATGCTCTTTTTAAGGATGATTCCACAGAGAGCCGGCAGTTTTAACTAAGCTAAGCTACGGGCTTCCGTGCGGCAACATTCCTGTCAGAAACTCGCCAGAGTGTCTCTAATATCACTAGACGTCTGCATAGCCGGACACATTTAAATAAGCCAACAGCACAGTTTCCAGCCATCAGTCTGTGTATGTGAGGGCCACAAAGCATTATGAAAGAATTGTTTCAGAGCAACAACTAAAGGATGTACTGCATGGTGCAGTATAGTGCACTATGACACTATGTTTTGTTTGTTTTGTTGTATTATGTTACATTGTTTTTTTATCAAGGCCGTTGTATTTTCAGTGCATTATATTACAGCAATGGCTGATATATATTACTTATTTACATACAGTGTTTATAGTTATATTGTTTATATTTTTAATATTTAAAATTGTTTTATTTCTTTCTTATATTTAGAACGTTTGATATGATATGCACTAACAACAAAACAAATTTCATGTATGTGTAAAAAACGTTCTTGGCAATAAAGCTTTTCTGATTCTGATTCTGATTCTGATGGCACTTACTGTAGGATCAAAACATCAGATTCACACTCTTTTGGGAGAGTCTGGCCTTCTTCCATTTGTTTTGCAGTCCATAACAAAACAGTAATACAAGCTATAATAATAGTAGGCTACCGCTACTACTACTACGACTGCTGCTGTTACTACCGATACCGATAATGCCACTACTACTACCTACTACTACTACAACTGCTACTACCGCTACTAGTACCGCTGCTGTTGCTAATGCTAATACTACTATTAGTACAACTCCTAAACTACAACAGCTACCAGCTGCTCGCTACTGCTTCTACTACAGTAGTATCTCCTACATCTGCTACCAGTACTGCTACTACCACTACTGGTAGTGCTAATGATAACATCATTATTGTAAAATAAACCAAATACTAAAGCTAGTAAAGCAAAGGCAGCGTGTGTTTGTGCTTCAGGGCGATGAACATGTCTGCTGGCCCTCCAGGGGCCGAGCTCACCGACGAGGAGAAGGAAATGATCAACAGCGTGATTGCGAGAGCGGCCGCGATGGAGGCGATGGAGCAGGAGAGGATTGGGTGAGACAGATGTCTCGCTTACCACACCACACACACTTGTAACGCCGTCTGTCAAGGGCATCCATTTGTACCTCCGCTTGCACTTGTTTTACCATGTTTACTGCCCAGGCGGCTCGCCACTCGCCTGGACAACATAAAGAGGACGGCGTGCGGAGACGGACAGTCCCGCTGTCTGCTGTGCGGGGAGTCTTTTGGGCCGCAGGGAGTCACGGCTGTCCTCTGTGTCCAGTGCAAAAAGGTATACAGGACACCACTGGCACCTGGAATCTGTTCATTCGCCATTCACAGGGGAAATAAATCAATCCAGTAGGCAACATCTGAATAACTGTACAGGGAAATGATTGTTTGTTTATATGAGCTGAAACCACGCTTTGTAAATTCCTATAGCGATAAGAAGCCAGTGGACCCTGCTCTAATTTGTTCTGACAGACACACACACACACTTTGTACCTCTCCGTCTAAAGTATTACATCATGTTTCTAACTGCTGTCTTTCTATAGAGGCGTGCCATCTGAACTGTGATAGTATAGCCTAAATGCACTCTACGCACCTGCCACCAGAGACCAATCTGTGTCTGTTTGTGCCTGTGGACACGTGTGTGTGTGTGTGTGTGTGTGTGTGTGTGTGTGTGTGTGTTTGTGTGTTGCAGCACATGTGTAGTAAGTGTGGGATTTGGAGTAACACCCGGTCATGTCCTGTGTGGCTCTGTAGAATCTGCGTTGAACATCAGGAGGTGAGGGACTCTTATACAACCATACAGCACAGACACAACACTGGCCGTTATGTCATTCTCCCTTACCACAACGTGGCTTTTATCTAGGCCAAACCGTTTTCCTTCCCTGCATTTAAGATGGCCTTACTGTATAAAGCAGACTCACATTTCATTGTGCTGTGCTAGCACCGGGAAATTAAGCTGTGTTCATACTCCGTCAGCAGCCATATCTGGAAAATAAGAGCTTTTGTTTATTTAACACAGAATCAAAGCATTGATTTCATCAACAGATAACCAGATGAACGTTCATTCACAGGGTTCATTCGTACAGGGCCTATTTTGACGGTCCTGTGTCTGGTGAGACTACAGCCATGGGGAAGGAGCTCTTTAAATAAATGCTCTTTGCTGTCAGTCACAGCCAGAATAAATACACAGTAACTAACCTGTATAGTCTATGACCATGTTCTGTTAAAAAACAGATCAATCAATCACATATATTGTACATAAATGTATTTGTAGTTGGCATTGGGCCTATCTACAATGAAAGACACCATAAAATGACTTACAACTCCAGTACAACCTCTTGTGTGTACTGTAGATGCAGAAGCGGTCTGGAGCCTGGTTCTTTAAGGGCCAGTCCCAGCAGCTTCTGCCCAGCCCCCTGCCACTCTCTGAAGCGCTGCAGTCCAGTACTGAGAACCTCTCTAAGCGAGCCCAGTCCAACCCTGTGGTAGCGGATGGACCGCACAAAGCTCAGGGCTATCAGCGGGATGCAGGTAAAGAACAAACAGATTAAAAGGTAGCTCCATAATCACCATTGAAAACACACAAACAATGTATGCATTTTATTAAAGATAAAACTAGAAAAACTAGAAATATAAATAAAATATCTTTCAATCATGAAATTATCTTGTGGCCCCCTGAAAAGCTTCCCCCCCCACCCCCCCAGATTGAAAACCACTGAGTTGGTGTTGGTGTTATCATGTTGGCTCCTCAGAACCCATTAGAGAAGCACAACAGCCCCACGGAGCAGTAGTGGTAGAAGAGGGCTCTAGCCAGCGTCAGCCTTCTGCGACATCTGTAGGGAGAATGGAGAAACCCCTGTTAGCCCCCAAACCACCTAGCGCTGCCACCGCGCCAGCTAGTTTAGTCGCTTCCAAGAGTAAGTAGATAGCAGGGTAGTTAAATAAACACAATTATTGTTATGATCTCAGCATAAAGGATGAAAATACATGCCAACAGGAGTTGTGTCTATTTACCACAATTAAGGCTTCATGACTAAGTGACTAAGACTGTTTACTTTCTATAGATCTTGCTCCCGTTGTGGAAAATAGATACCAAGAGAGGGAAGAGACAGCGCCCCCTCCAGCTGTGGAAGAGAAAAGACAAACTGTGGGCATTACCCCACCAGCGTGTATGCCCACTACGATGTCTATTCCCCCAATCACCAGTCCTCCTACCCACAATGCAAAGCCCCCACAACCATCTCCGGCAGAGCAAGAGGATATCGACTATGATTCTGATGATGCTAGTAAGACTGTGATTTATATTTAACTGAGCTTGCTATGAACCTTGCGGCAAAATTTTTGTTCATATAAATTCATAGAAACCTCATTTTTCCATAGATCTAAATTTTACTTTGGTTTACAAATGGTTAAAAAAGAGAAATCACCTCATCATGGCTTCCAGACAAAATGGGTTACATTAAAGGTGCAATAGCCTAAGTATTTACCATAGGAAACTTAATCTTTGTACTGCCCCCTAGTGGCATCAATGCAGCTGTGCCAATACTAACCCTATTGGTAAACATGGTGGGTCCCTCTATGTTGCTAAAACAGCTCTCCATCTCTGGTTTGAAATATATTTGAAACAATATATGTAAATTTTCAAGCCCAATATGGTCTAAAACATTGCTTATGTACCTTTTTATGAGGACCTGAACATCCTCCACTCTGTAGCTTCCTTGCCTCAATATTAAGTCCTCTGGCTGTTCTTTAGTTACTCCAGTTTGTTGTTGTAGAATTCAATGAAATTCAATTTAAGATATATTTCCATTTTTAATCCAAAACATAAATATATCTTATTTTTGCAAACCTAAGTACCTTTAGAATACACATTGTTTTGAGAAGTAAACTCAATGAATGATGAAAATACTGATCCGGGTCTGGTCCGCCAACAATGGATTCTTTTTTAACATCCTGAGGACATAACATTGAGGCCAGGAATTTGAAGCTGTAGATTTTATGGTTTGACAAAAGTTAATTGGTTTTTTGAACATGTGTGTTTTTCTTTGGCAGCTACTCTGGGCTCTCTCGAGTTCAGTCTCCTCTACCAACAGCAGAACAGTGTCCTGCACTGTTGCATTGTCAAAGCTAAGGTGAACATACATACTATGTGCAGGCTCTTGCACACACATACACACACTCAAGCCCACATCTCCCTCCAGCTAAAACATGACGCGTCTTTAATTCAGGGTTTGAAACCAATGGATTCAAATGGGCTGGCTGATCCCTACGTCAAGCTGCACCTGTTACCAGGAGCCAGTAAGGTAAAGTATCACATATTTAATTGTTATGGATATTTATTACTTTAGTATAGACTTGATAAATCCTAAGTGCAAATGTAATAAAGGAGTGATAATCTTAGATAAAGTACATTTGTTATATAAGAGTCGTATCGCACTATATCCCAAACCTAACGTGTTCAAATGAAGGGCAATGTACTGTATTTGGGTTTTCATAACTGTCTGGAATACATCCGACCTTGAATCTTATCCATCAAATACTGTGTGAACTTTGGTAGAACTCAACTAACAGAGCTAACAAACAATTTGGTAATTAGATGAGTAGCATTTGAAATACACATGGAATAATTCACATACATGCTATTTATATTAGGTCAACAGTAACTAGTCATTTCTTAAGTTAACTATTTACAACTCCCAAACAATTTCCAAAAATGTTAGAAATGGCATTAGCGCATTTCCCACTGTGAATGTTATGACTTTCTGTGCTTTGTCTCACAGCTGACTCTCTTGAGCCTGGAGGAAATGTATGCATGCCAACTGATTCAGTGAATAGAGTTTGGAAGACCAAAATGTAGTCATGCTTGATCTCCCTCTGTTCTTTTATTAGGTCAAAAATACCTCTTGGTGTGCATATAATGAGAAAAGACGTGCAGGGGCTTGGGAAAACCTCTTACGTATGATCCTAGTTTGGTCTTTCTTCGTGTATGAATGAAAATGAAATGAAAATTATTTGATTCAAGTTTTTACTTTTTTTCGTGCCGTTTTTGCAGTTTGACTAAGCAATCTGTCTTCGGCTTCAATTTTATCCCCAGTAGTTTGTTGAATCCTCCCGCTGTGCTTTTCTCATTCTGTTTTGTGATTTCAAACCAGAAGTTCTGAAATAGTGCCAACGCTTCATTTGATATTGCGTAATCATCCATGACTAACACTGACCAATGGCCTCATGATGACGGTCGAATGGAGCCTGGCCTATTATTTTAAGCAGATTTCTAATGGAACAGGGAGCAATGGTGTCTTCTGTAAAAGTCTGTCATATGCTGTAGTACTGTTTGACTGTTCTTTCATTCTCTTCTGAATGAAGATTCTCTTCTCTTCTGTAATATTGTTATGAGCTGCCTTCACGAACATTTCCTGATGACTCTTTAGTACTACTAGGTCGTTGATGGAGTTTCAACACTATGTATTATAAATAATACATAGGTCTGTAAATAGAGTAATAAGGAATTGTATTTCATCTTTCTCTCTCTACTTGAATGTGTCTCCCTATGTTGTTTTTCAGTCTAATAAGCTTCGCACTAAGACACTGAAGAACACTCTGAATCCTGTGTGGAATGAGACACTGATCTACCACGGCATCACGGACGAAGAAATGACTCGTAAAACACTACGGTAAGAACAACTTAGGGCCCCTTTTTTAAAAATTGTTTCCAATGAGGAAAGAAACGCCCAGAGAGCACTCCATATTTTCTGTGCGGCCACTCAGAGCGCTTCTAGGTGAACATTTCTCAACTTTTCAGAAAGGCGCTGGTGTCGTAAGCTGTTTTCTTTTTCAGGTAACCAATGAGATGGGACGGGACTCATCACCCTGATAACTTCAAATTGCCCCTTGCTTAGCCTAAAATAGGCCTGAAACCGGGCTCAATCTAATCGTAATTCTTGAACGAGGCGATGATATTCTCCGTATGGATGTCTCCTGCGGATCGTATCATGCACCCACATCCTCCTTGCTCTTCGGCTATCAGATTGAGCGGTGAAAAGCTCACTCATACACATTACGAGGGCAAGCATCTTCCGATTGGTGCTCATAGTGAAAAACACAATATCACAATAGTAATAATAACAAAAATAATAATAAAAACTTCATCAAAAGCAAAGGGGCAAGGCTAGCGATATGCAACACCGGTGGTGATACTATGTTGTGCGTGCGCTGGGTTGAAGCACTCCCCAGCGCTTTTCTGCCCCACGCTAAATGGACACAGGCCCTTAAAGAGACCTTTTCTCCTACAGTGAGCCAGTAAAATATTTGGCAGGTCTTAGTGGGTCACTGAGCTCTGTCTGTCTCCAGGCTTTCAGTGAGTGACGAGGACAAGTTTGGTCACAATGAGTTCATAGGTGAGACACGCGTGGCCCTGAAGAAACTCAAGGTCGATGAGAAGAAGAACTTTAATGTTTGCCTGGAGAGGGTGATAC
Organism: Percopsis transmontana; assembly: GCA_025447815.1. Taxonomy (NCBI): domain Eukaryota; kingdom Metazoa; phylum Chordata; class Actinopteri; order Percopsiformes; family Percopsidae; genus Percopsis; species Percopsis transmontana. The sequence goes on along the minus strand of JAOEHI010053878.1, from coordinate 3,851 downwards.
CGGTAAGCCCATGGATCATCTCACAGACATCACAGTTTTCTGAAGAAAATAGCGTGAAATGAATCTAAGCTCCACTTCTTTCTCTCTCTGAAGGTGAAGAAGGCTGTAGGCGGCTCAATTCGGGGAATGGCTCTTTACGAAGATGATGTAAGACAGCTAAATTCACACGACCGTGAAATTGATATAATATTTGTTGCAGGGTTTCTTCTAACTAAAGGCCATTAAAGAAGTATGATGCAAGATATAGTGTATTTTCAATTTCTCTTCTCCAATCGCTAAGAAATCCCTCAGGTTAAAGGAACTACTTTAAATGTGCCAAACCTCAACACATCTCAATGGATGTGTATCTGACATGTGTACTTGCATACACATGCTCAATGCAAATCTGTTGGTTAATGCGAACCCGTTTAAGCTCAACACTGCCCCTTGTAAACAAAGCACACACTACCACTTTAAGTTTGTTCTTATGTGGGAATTCAAACAAGCCGCGGGTCTATCAGAACTACAGTCTATGATCAGAACTGATAAACCCTCTCTAAAATGTTGCATAACTTACTTAACTTTAAGAATGTGTTTTTTTTCTTTTATATGAAATCCAATAAACCTAATTTCAGCCATACTAGTATTTCCATGCTTACATTTGTAAACCAAGAATGTTTGTCATTAACCCTTCATGCATCCTTTTTAGATTAGTGTACAAGAAAATACACCAGGTAAAATCATTCACTTTATTTATAGAACCCTTTGGCATATGTACTGTATAACGCGCGTGTGTGTGTGTGTGTGTTTTACGTATGTCAACATGTGTAGTTAAAGGAGGGCGAAGCTTCGGAGGACAGGGGTCGTATCCTGGTGTCCCTGACCTACAGCAGCCAGCAGGGTTCTCTGATAGTGGGCGTGGTCCGCTGCGCGCACTTGGCCGCAATGGACTCCAACGGATACTCTGACCCCTTTGTCAAAGTGTATGTGACCTTTTGAGCAAACCCCCATTTCCTTCCTGTACTGACACATGCATCCAGAAGAACGATAAAGCGAGGAATGTGTATATAATGATTAGGGTTATCTCTAGGGTCTTGATGCACATGCCTTGACCCTGCTCTGTCCTTGTTTGCTATGTAGATTTCTGAAGCCAGATATGGGGAAGAAAGCTAAGAACAAAACTCAGATCAAAAAGAAGACACTTAACCCGTTGTTCAATGAGGTGGGTTCTCACAAAACCGCTCTTCATCTGGGATACTTTGTCATATGACCCAGATATCAAAGGTACACTCGCCGATTGCGCTATTGCGCCCCCAGAAGCTCAAATTCACTCCCCTGCTCACTGTTTTTAAACACAACTGTACACAAAAGTGCACGTGGCTCTAGCAGAGGGGGTGGAGCCGACATGAACCTATGAGAGCTACGGGGGAGGAGTAGAAAGGAATGCAAGCCTCTCCACATACAGTACTCACTATAGTATGTACCGTATCTTTATTATGCTTTACCCTTTACCCTACATGGCAGGTCTGTAGCAGATTCTCTGTTATGGCTCTGAAAACCAGCTGTTCACAAGGTCACTTTCAAGTGATATGTTTACAATATAAAGAACTGTGCTCTTCAGAGAACCAAGGGCTTGTCTTTGTGCATCTCTCGGTTATGTTAAATTTGCTTTGTGAATGCAGAGTCAGCCTCAGAACATTTATTTGAAGTTAACATTTTTTAATGTAAATTATTTTATTAATCAAAAAACCAAAAAAATTGCGTTTCGCTGGCCTTGAACCACAAGAACCGCAAGTGTACTTTTAACTGTACAGCTTTTTGTGTTTTTCAGGAGTTCAGCTATGAAATAAAGCACACTGAACTAGCCAAGAAAACACTGGAGATCTCAGTGTGGGATTACGACATGGGCAAATCTAATGATTTCATTGGTAAGTTCTGGCTGCATTTGTGCTCCATCCATCCATCCATCCACCCACCATTCTTTCAACCAGTTTTTAATGTTTACTCTGACTCTGTCTCCAGGAGGATGTCAGTTAGGGATCCAGGCTAAAGGAGAAAGCCTGAAGCACTGGTACGAATGCCTGAAGAACAAGGACATGAAGATAGAGCGCTGGCATGTTCTATTGAATGACAACACTGTTCAATTTGAGGATTGATAACTCATTTTACTATGTAAATGAATTCCATTTCCCCCTCATTCTTTTCTCTGTGTGAACAACTCCTTTATCTTCCTTTGGGCCATGGCCTGTGGAAGCTATTGTACCATGCCTAAAATGCAATGCTTGGCTTGTTTCTAACTGCTTCAAACACACCTCCTTAATTATGCACCTGTGGTTTGACGTGTTATACTATAGACTACTGATATAATTCCTTCCTCTTACATGTATAAGTAATTATATAATAGGAAACAGATTCTATGGTGAAAATATACCCTTCTTCCGGCTACCCCAGTTGGAATTTATCTTCTCCTTATCTGCTATTTTCCCAGACTTGACCTGTCACCCTGTCATCTAGATAGCTACTATTATAATATGTTATAATGCTCCGTTACGGATGGCATTGTTTGTCCACAAAACATTTAATTTAATTTGTGTTATTATGTATATTGTACATGGTTATTATTATATGGAAAAGTTATGAATGCTTAGTTACTGCAACATAAAAAAGTTAGTTGATAAATGTGAAAAATGTTGATTTTCGGAATGCACCGACGCATCACAGGGGTAGATTATATTATCACTATTGTCACATCAAATAAAGATCTTGTGTGCAGAGCAATTGTAATGCCTTTAACATTGTATGATATTGCATGGCATATTGTTACAAACATACAGTACATGTATACAAAATGCAAAATCACAAGGCCTGTATTGAAATATTTGATTGCTGCATATCAATAAATACTTATGCAAATTACAAATGATTTATTTTCCCAAATCATTTTCCCAAATCATACTTTTTAATTTTCTTAGTCCATGTTGTTTTTGTTGAGATTCACACTGTAGCTCACATGTAGTTAATCAATAAATACACCATAGATTCCTTTCCGGCGCTACTTATAAACTTGACCTGGAGTGACATGGCATGAAACTTTGTTTGAATCATGCGAGATTTGAACCAATCAGCTCAAGAAGACACGCAGTTGTGAACTTCGGCATCTCTTGATAAAACTTCTCCTCGCCAAGTAGGTAAAAGTTTACCCGGCTACCCTCTAAAAATGTGTCCTTCCTTTAGACATCCAAGGTACAGTAGCCAAAACTAGATTAATACCTTACCAAAAGTCCATATACCAAACCAAAATTCAATATTTCAGGTTTTGGAATCAAAATCAATGTATATTATATTATTATCACAATATTATCAACATTATGTTGTGTTATTTATTCATAATTATATATATAGCTTCTTATACAACATTAAAGAAATATACCTATTTGTTGGTTTAAAATAGTCCGTAACATTACCATAATTCTAGTAGGTAATGTAATAGATTAATTTATACCAACTAATAGGTATTTTTCTCTGAAGGATTTGGTATTTTGTTTGCAAAATTAAACGGAATTAACGGAATCCCTTTTCAATCAAGTATTATGTTTAACCAAAAAAAAATCTAACTCTGTTCAACTCTGATCAAATGATTTGACAGCCCAATATCTCATTATCAATAGGTCTTAGAACACTTCTGAATTGATGGAAGGTTTTTGCCTGTGAGTTAATGATGTGTCCATGTGTGCAGGGTAGCTATAGTCAATATGTCAGTTTCACTGATTTCCAGCCTGGGGGGGGGGGGGGGGGAGAGAGAGAGAGAGATAGAGATAGAGATGCACAACCAATTTGTGTTAGACAGAAAATACTATTTCTGGAAAGCCGGG
>JAOEHI010053876.1:0-14683 GCA_025447815.1 Percopsis transmontana | reverse complement strand
GCGTTTTCATCGGCAATTCCGCCTGTCTGTGTCCCTCGGGCTCGCGCTTACTCTCGCTCACTACGCACCGTTGTTACTATTAGGTCTCGTGCTCAAGAATGCTTAGAGGAAGGCTTGCCGTGTCGAGGATTAAAGCCCACAACCTTTCCGCTGGGAGTCAACCCTAACCACTAACTTATCCTGCCCCCCCCCCAACTATCCTGAATATTATTTTATTGCTGTCAATCAATTTTTCATGGAAAATATAATTTAATGATATTCATGTTCTGGGAAAAAGGGAAGCACTGTAATTTGTCTGAAGGCCTTCTTTTGCGTTTATTAGTGCAAAAAGAAATTCACAGAATCTTCATTAAAAACATATTTATATCCCCTGTGACTGACCTTTTACCACAAAGATTTTTTTAAAATTGTTTTTGAAATAGTAGCTAACACACGGTTAATGATGATAACACAACACACAAAGCAAAATGTTCTGTTCTCTTACAAGGACATTCATTTTGCCCTATGCATATTCATTTACTCACTAGCCTTTGGGAGGAAGCTTACACCATAAACTGTTTGATTATGAGTAAAAGTATATGTCTCATAGAACACAGGCTCACAAAGGTTCTGGACACAGAAGCAATTCTGCCTACAATCTTCACTTAAAATAGTGCAACAGGGAGCTGTGCAATTAACTTTTATTCAAAAAAGCTTTTCCTAGAAAAATCACACACATCTTAGGAGGCAGAAGTGTTTTATATTTTATATTTATTTATTTTATATTTCCAGTTTAATGGCGAAATTGAAAAACATGGAGGGATAGTAAGAAAACCGGGCCCCTTGCTGTTACTGAAAAAAAAAGAAGCACATCATAGCACGTGGTCCAAATTCCTTACCACAATCCTAATACCATATCACCAGATCAAAGTTTCATTATCATTTTCATTTTTGTTTATCTACACAAGCTGAAAGTAGAACACGCTCTTTGAAAGAATCATGGAACTGCCTGAGGATATTTTCCAACACTAACCTTTCTGAAAGAAAATGGAAGTTGCTTTGACAGCAAATACAATCCCAACTGTATTACACAAGTCTCACTTGTCTTACTGATGTCTGTTTGCAGCAGATAATTCCAAGAGACCACTCTCAATGTAATTGGGTGGTTGCCAGCAAAGGTGAAAAAACCAAAGAACTTTGAAGTCAATTATTTATTTTTTACTCTAAAAATAAGAATCTCTTTTTCGTTATTTATGGTGAGGGTTTGCACGTGATCGGTTGGGTTTAGTAAGTGAGTTAATTGGCTGATCATCGTGAATCCAATTCAACCCTTAAACTCCCACCCTATCTAATTACAGAGCTAAAGTAGCTCATCAAATAATACCACAAATCCTCCAAATGAATTAGTAAATTACAAAGCTATTATGAGAGTAGTTGCTGGGGGTGGATATGACATTTTACATGCTGGTAATTGCCAAATAATGGAAGAAGAGAGACAATAGCATGCAGTTGTGCACTCCCTTGACGGACTGGCAACTCATTATTCTTGTTCACTGAGGTGGAGAAAGACCTATTTCTTGGGAATATCCCACCATGCACGCATACAGACAGAACATGCGATAGTCCTGGGAGACAGCGGAAGTTGATTGTTGTGCGGTAGGTAATTTTAAGCGGAAATAAGTCAACTAGCGCCATAATGAATTACCGTTCACTGGAGAAATGTAGTCTGCCAGAACAAATAAACGGTGTGTTCAACAGATTACATGGCATTGTTGAGAAAAAACTGTCAACTGTCAATTTACCGTACTTAAAATAATGTATATAATACATTTTGTGCATTGAACACACTTTTACATCCCCTGCCCTTTTCCCAAAATGAATCAATAGTGCCCTTCTCAACATTCAATAAAACAAAATGCATATAAATTAAAATTAACATGACAACATTCACAAAACAGTAGAAAATGCATCATACAAAAGCATCATAGCAGCATTTTGTATACTCATAAAGCCTATACCACTTCAAATTTATCAGAAGAAAATGCATAATTAGCCTTAATAAAAAATTGTTCGACAGCCAGATAACTTTGAAGAGAAGGTTCCCAACAGAAGGTTGAAAATGTGAGACTAAAAAGTCTGCGAGCTTCAGTCTAGCTACAGATGCAGTGACCTTCAATGCCCGCGGTTTGAATCGTGCCGTGGCACAAAATGCTGCACTCTCGGTCAACGCAATGCAATATGGTAGCACAATTTATTGCCCGGCCCATTCACTACAATGCTTGACTCGTCCACCAGGTGGCGCAAAGGAACCTGAGTCTGTCTAGGGCAAGAAGAAGAGATTTATTGGGTTAATTTTGACCAACAATTAACAAAAGGGTGAAACTTAAAGGTGCTCTATACAATATTTTAAACATTACTGTATTATAGCAGCAAAAAAATTATTTGTTGTCACACTCCATCTGTGTGTGTGGCCGACAAAGCATTTGCTTTGGTTTGGTCTAGTGATCATATTTTATTGATTTCTGTGTTCGTTTTAATTTAAGTTTCCTTAGTCAAAGAAAAAATCTCCTAAGCCTGCCGCTAATGTTATTAGAACATAGGATATTTACCCTCGCTAACGGACGTGTTGGAAATGTTATTTTCGAAATCTAATTAGGTTACGGATTACAAGTTACCCTATGTAAAATGTAATAGTAATGTAACTCATTACATTACTTTTCTATATTTCTAATGGATATTTTCAACTGTTAACCATTTTAAATGTTTAAAGATATCTGTAGACATGGTGGCAACTCTCAGCCAGCTGAGGCAATTTAACTGGCAGACGGGTGGCACTGCATATTCAAACAGGAGAACTAATCAAAAGCAGCTATGGCTGGAAATGGCAAAGGAAGAAATTGTGCACATGAAAAACATGCAAAGCAACAAAATGAATATTATTCAACACAGGGCCAGGACTCATTTTCAGCTGCATGGTGCACCAGCCCATTTTGGGACAGGGGTAGTGGCGGTTGGAAATTATGTACTAGACGCTTCTTTTGGCACTTAACTATTTTTTTTACAAATATAAATATAGATAACAAAGAACACTTCATGCATTGTAGTTCTGCCTGGCACTAAATCTCCATTCAATCACGTTAAAAGCCATTGTGGGTGTGGTTTAGCCCTGTGTGTGTGTGGGAGGGAATGTTTGGAGGTGTGGTTCACAGGGCTGGGGGACAGGTACGGGCAATCATTAATCACCTGTCTGAGTTGGCAAGCAGAAGCTGACGAAGTTGGACACAAGAGCTGCAACCAAGTCTCTTTGAGAAAGGAAGGCAAATGATTGCAAACCCCAGGCAGTGTTTAAGTCCTGAGTATTATACTAATGATCAACCCAACGGGGCAATACCTGTGCAATAAAGCCGTGCGTAGCACATAAAACTGAACTTACCGAGTGGACAGCCTTGTGTACACTACATCTGGCGTCCGAACACGGACTCAAACTCATGGCAGAACCAACATCACCTGTCGTCATCTTGGCCGAGATGCTGCAACGAAAGACGGAGATGCAGGAGCGACAAGCAGCAGATGGAGGCTCTCCGACAGCAATCGACCGCTCAGACGGGAGTATTGCGACAGCTGGTCCCGCGGGGCCAGCCGACGACCCGCAATCATTCCTGGAAGCCTTTCGAGGTCGCAGCGGAAGCGTGCAAATGGTAGGGGAGAAAACATGTCAGCAAACCGCTGCTGTAGTTCCACTACATCTACCTGTTGTGTCGGTGAGAGACGGTCACTTAACTGGAGGAAGGTTGATTGGTTCGATTTAGGACCGTTCATACACGGCCCTATCGACTTCCGGCACACAAAAGAGAAATAGTGCGTAAAGAATTAGAGGCCATGTTAAAAATGGGAATAATAGAAGGGTCGCACAGCGCCTGGTGTAGTCCCATCATCCTTGTGGTTAAGAAGGATGGGAGCATCAGGTTCTGTATTGACTACAGGAGGGTAAATGAGGTGTCACGGTTTGATGCATATCCGATGCCCCGCGTCAACGAGCTTCTGGACCGGCTTGGCACGGCTCGCTTTTTCACGACACTGGATTTAACCAAGGGCTACTGGCAGACTCCCATGTCTCCAAAGAGTCCAAGGAGAAAACGGCCTTCTCCACCTCAACGTGCTTCCCTTCGGGTTGTTTAGGGCCCCGGCCACTTTCCAGCGGTTGATGGACAGGGTGCTACGTCCACATACTGCATATGCTGCTACCTACATTGACGATGTCATTATCCACAGTGACAGCTGGGAGCAGCATGTGCAGCAGGTGGCCGCCGTGCTCGAGTAGCTCCGGCAGGCGGGGCTCACAGCCAAACCGACGGAATCTGGGGTACCACCTGGGTGGCAGGCAGGTGCGGCCACAGGTAGACAAGACCGCAGCCAGTGCGGCCTGCCCTCAGCCAGAGTCAAAAAAAGAGGTAAGGCCATTCTTGGGGCTGGTGGTTTGCTGTCCTGGTCAGCCCCCTGACTGTCCGGACCCCCAAGTGTGCGTCACATCCGGTCCAGTGGATGGAGCAGTGCCAGGGGGCGTTTGAGCAGGTTAAATGAGCTCTCTGTGGGGAACCTCCTCCATACACCTTCTCACTCCCTTTCACTCTGCAGACGGACGCGTCGGCCAGAGGGTTGGGGGCCGTTCGATCTCAGGAGGTGGGGGCGGGGCGATCACCCTGTGGTTTACATCAGCCGAAAACTGACGGAGCGGGAGGCCAGGTACAGTACGGCGGTCGGTACCCTACGTTACTACCTCCTGGGACACTTATTCGACCTCTGCTCAAACCCCGCGCCCTTCCAGTGGCTCCACCGCATGAAGGACACCAACGCCCGGATCACTGTTGGTATCTAGCTTTACTGCCATTTAAGTTCAGGGTGATCCACAGGCCGGGGGCGCAGATGGTCGTGGCTGACTTCCTCTCTCGCTGACTTCCTCTCTCGGAGAGGGGGGGCAGTTACTAGGCCGGATGTGGCCCTGGCCTGAATCAGGCGGTGGGGGTATGTGGGAGTGTGACAAGCTGACAAAGACGGACAACCAAGTCTTTTTGAGAAAGGAAGGCAAATGATTGCCAACCCCAGGCAGTGTTTAAGTCCTGAGTATTATACTAATGATCAACCCAACGGGGGGACAATACACGGCTTTATGTGCAATCAAGCCGTGCGTAGCACGTAAAACTGGACTTACCGAGTGGACAGCCTTGTATGCTACAGCCATCTTTAAGGCTAGATCATTTATGAACTGCTGAATCAAAATGATAGCACTATTGTATATTATATTTTCATTACTTTTAATGTATATTAGAAATCACAGTAGGTAACTAATAATGTTGTTTGAATAGTGGTGATAGTGGAACTTATTGAGTAGTAGTTTTAGATTTTGCACACACTCTCCAAAGTAGAGAGTTGGTCTGATGGCTGTGGCCTGGCACTTCATCACTTGGCCTAACGGAAGACTGCTCTATCACAGAATAATATTATTAATATTATCAATGGTAGTTACAATAAGAAGAACACCAAACGGGCATATGAAGGATTTTAAAACTGGGGGGGACGCTGATGCTAGGGGGGTTCTGGGGCATGCTTCCCCACAAAGATTTTTACAAAGCACCTAAATGCTGGTGACTTTTGAGAACAGAATATACTAAAAATCTGTGTGAATGTTTTGACTAAAGTTACCATTAAATAATTTATGGAAATGAAGCAATGGTACATTTAAACACAATTTTGGCTGATCGTCAGCTATTATAGCATATAGTTAGCTAGCTTGTTTCACACCGATTCCGTAGCTATCAAACTTATGCATATCAGTTTCTTAGAATCAATAATTATTTCTACAACAAAACTAAACCAGCTAACAATCAATTTCATGGGCTGAAATTAGTTACAATATCCTACCTCAAAGAGAAAGTGGTACAAAATCTAGGTTGTGACAAGTCTGTCCATAAATCTCCTAGATGGATCAATCACCTCAGGACAGAGAGGAGTCACATTTCCAAATGAATCCATTCTGCTTTCATTGCGAGAGATTAGCCATTTCTCTGAAAATCCCTACCAGGTTTTGCTCGTTACTTTGCAATGACAGAAACCTTTCTCTCTCAAAGCGAAACCTGGGCGCATCAGGCAGACAGCTGAGCGAGCCGACTACGCTTTTTTGACTACTGCTAATTCCGATATTACTACTGCTAATTCCGATATTGGCGATGATAGGCAGGCAATGCGAAATATAATTTTAGATTAGGAAAAGTGGGCGGGGGACCTACATTTTCCAGTGTAGGATCAACCAATTAAGACCGATCATTTAGTGTGGTGGCAGGGGGTTTGCCAGCCCAGTTAGCTGTGTGTGAGTGTGTGCGTGCATGCATGCGAGCGAGCGAGAGAGGTACTGTAGGAAAGGCGATCAGAGAGTGGCCAGTGGACAACTGCACACTGCAACAATAGTGATAGCAAAATTGTTTTCCCTGACGCTCGTTACTGGCCCAAAAACCAGCGGCCCACCGGAAATATTCAGAACAGCCTGCTGCTTTCAGCGCAGCTACATAGCCAATCCTTTCTTGAATACCAACTGATCTGAAATATCCTCGTAATCTTCTGCCCTTTCCTCTGCTACAGATAAATTAAATTTCGGTGTAGGTCCCATTATTGATTATTTGAAGCTTTTGTTCAAAGGAAAGATTAGAGACATTTTTAATATGTCTTAATATGAGAGAAAAAGCAGGTGCCAGTACTGCTTTCTGTGTGTACGAATGCATGAACAGCCGAATTGCAGAAGACAGTAAATTTCAGAAAATGTATTTATTTCAGGAACCCTCATGAGATGTACCATCTGGTTGTACCATCTGGTTTTCAAGGGGGTTCTGACACGTCAGTAGTTCATGATCATCATACTATTTTTAACAAAAGGTTTTAACCCTGGTTAGAGGAGTCACATTATGGACCAGCCGGTTTTGACATACATACAGTATGAATAAATACAGTATGAACAATGCAACATCAAGTGAGGAACAAGCCTTCTCAACAAACAAATATCACTCCATACAGTACCTCTTTGTCTTTCTGTCGCTGCCTTTCTCTGATCCCTCTATTGCCTAGTCAGCTAGGTAATAGAGCTAGATAATAACTGCACACAATCAGGGTTGGGGAAGTTAATCCACGGTAGATCACTGATTACCTCGCTCTGAAATTGTAATAAGAGTAAGAATCCACCAGGGTCATGTTCCTCCAAAATCAATAAATATGCAGTTAAATGAACAAATATTGCAATCTGCAGACTGCATTTAAATAGGGTTATTAGCAGCATACGACTTCAAAATGCGTGTAACCTATTTGGGTGCTAAACAAGTGTTCTCAACAAAGAGGCTCAGGACTCCCTGGGGGGCCCATACAATGCTTTCTAAGGGGGGGCATGAGATGACTTGAATAATAATCTAATTCATAGTGTTTATATTAGCTTTAATAAAATATGTATACATTTATAATTTTTAATTTTAATTTTAATTTTTGATTTTGAAGAATATGCAGTCGTGGTCTCTTAATTTTTTCTATGGCTATATATTTCATGCTATTTCGGCTATGTGTGCTATTAAAAGTGTTTTTCAGGGCCATGGGTCAAGAAGTTAGACAACCACAGCTGAAAACTGCTGATCACTTTGTGTTACAACAGGTGACCATATTTAAAAGAATATATGAGTAACATATCTATATATAAGCCCTATAAGCCATATATGCGGATTGTGAAAGAAAGAAAGAAAACAGCAGGTACAAGAGCTATGTGTTTGTGTGTGTGTGTGTGTGTGTGTGTGTGTGTGCGCGTGCGTGAGCATGTACAAAGGGGGGAGGTTAGGGGGGCAGTGTCACAGACAAGCTGGCCAACATGGCGGGGTGTTGAGAGGGGTCACGGATAGATTCAAAGGGTCCATGTTCTGGAGTCTTCCGGGGCCGGTGTCAACCACACTCCACTACACAGCGGAGGACAGAGAGAGAGTCACATAAAGACTATTCAGGATACTAGAGGAAAAATGGTAAAGAAGTGGAATAAGAAAGAGTCTTTAACAGTTGTCTGTGCCAATTAATCATGGTCACATTTTGTGCTATGAAAGCAAGTAAAAGCCTGAAAGTGTGGATTCATGTACATGCCAGTTCCAGAGTCTAGCTAGCTGACATTCAAAAGCTTCAAATTTGCCTAGTTCAGTACACATTTTATGTTTTGTTATGTTCAATGAAACAGTGATGAACTGAACGATTAGTTTAAAGGAAGAAGAGTTGGATTTTGGAGTTCAGTTCAAAAAGTTTACTTAACATTGTAAATGTTCGGCCTACTGAACATACCACTAGAAAGACAACTGTGTTCTTATTGGTCGCTGCCTGAGAAACATCACTCAATGAGCAGTGCCAGAATCATGAATAAATGAATTGCTAACAAAACAGCCAAACGTTTGAAAGGGGGGTCGACAGTAGACTTATTGGGATAGCGTCCAGGAAAACAGACCAACGCTAACAAGGCTGCTACTCAAGAGTATTAGAAAAATGGAAATAGAAGGTGGGGCGGGGGGGGGGGCACAGTTAGTAAAGTTACAGAGAGTAGAGTCCAAGTCAGTAGCCAGCTGGCAGAGTCAGGGACCCTTTGCTAATTTATCCCAGTGTTCCTGCATTAGATTCGAGATGAGGATGCATTCATCAACATGGCAGACAGGTGGAATACGTTCCTGCCAGTACTAAACAAGGCAGACACTCTCCCAGTGGGAACCCAATGAGAATCATTAAAAGGCTAATATGAAGCAGCCATCCTTCAACCGGCCGTGGAGGGGTCCAACACCGGCCGTGTGTGTGTGTATGTGAGGGATAAAATGATGAAGTGATATTGGGCCAGGGCTCTAAGGCTTCATAATTGCATTACTTCTCTCAGACTAACGTCCTACGAGATAAAATACATGTGAAAGAGAGAGGGCGAGGCAGAGAGATTGACTATTTTCCCGCCGGAATGTGAACTCTCTGCCTACTCTACTGAACTCTGCGCTCACACGGACTGAACACTGCCCAGAAGCCAAAGTGTAATTTAAAAGGACGGTGGTGACCTTTCCTGTGTGTGTGTGTGTGCGTGCATGTGCCTCAAGGCTTACATTTTTAACACCCTCCTCTCATCTCTCCTCTGTCTGTTTCTCATTGTCTGAATTTCTAGCTCTCCATTTTCACGCTAATCTACCAGCTCAGGGTAAAAAAGACTGGATTATCTATCTGTGTGTGTGCGTGTATGGCTTTATGTGTGTATGCCAGCTCTCACCGGCATACACACATAAAGTACGTATATTCATAAATAAGCACACACATGCACATCGAAATTCACATATGCAGAAAACATTCATATACCCACGTGCTTGCACATGCACTTGTAGAGATACCTAAGGATATGCCTGAAGGGTTTTCAAACTAAACTTTCCTAGCTTGTGCTTCCCGCTGTGAGACCCAGAACATTCCTTCTCCATAAAAGAAACCGCGATAAACAACGTTTTTTCTTAAACCCAAAAAGAGTTTATTAAGTAAACATTTCTTTACAGTACCTGCTAAAACAAGGTTATCAACCTCAAGCAACCCAGATGCCTCCACTATAATCGACAATTACATACAATATCAATACAATACTTTTGTATGTAAGTAAAAAACAGAACAAACCGGAATACACCAGAACAGCGTCAAATATATTCCAATGCCTTGGAATATATTCCACGACTCTCTGGAACTACTGGAGGGGTGGAACTCCATTTTTACCTAGGATATTCCCTCATTTGGTGTTTTGATGATGGTGGAGATACATAGATATCCCTAACACGTTGGTCCAAAGTGACTGCGAACTCAGTAGCGTATGATTCACTTTGTTTTCATACTCACCATCACACCATTCAGTGACCCCTCTCCTGTGGATGGGCTCACCATGGGATAAGGGTGATAACTCTGAATAACTTTGCAATGCTTTGCAGTGACCCTTCCCTCTGAGGGGACAAGTGGACCAGAGCCATGCCGGGAAAATGCCCCCTACAGCCTAACAGTGCCTCCGGATCTCCTCACTGTAGGGTTCAAGCATTCAGGCCTGTCCCTTTCTCTTGGTGTACGCCACGCATGCGCTCACCCACTTGTCAGGAATATCGTGAAGGATGACTCACTTGACCATGTCATTTTTATCCACATCTCTGTGGACCAGTGCCCACTGAACTCTCAAATGTGCATTTGTCTTTGTAATGAGGGGTTTATAGACTGCAACCCTACCATAATAACCCTCTCTGTGTATTTCTCAATGGACTGTTCTTGCTGACACAGTCTGATCACGCCCTGCGTTGACATTCTCAGTCACCTGGGAAAGAGTTGTTCTTCTGTTTTTACTTATATAACACACTAAAGCTTGTGCTTGACAGCCATCATATGTGCACATTCGACCAATATGTATATGTAGTTTGCTGACCCTGAAAATTCCCAGCATGCAGTTGCTCCACTTAATTTCAACCCGGTACAGATTTAAACAGAAAACTATTTTTCGCTTTTTGGATACTTACTGTATTTCCTTAAAGCTACACTCCTTAATTGCATTATAGTGCCCAGAGAACCCCAAATGCCCTCCCGAGCTTGCTGTTTATGTTTTAGACACAACTGTGTAGCGGAGGGGAATAAAACAATGTGAGCTTAGGAGTGCTGTAGCGCTGGTTTCAACAACAATTTTAAACAAATCAGCAAGCGTACCTTTAAAGTCTGCGTTACTTGATGGATGAAGTGCATGAACCGACGTACAAGGGTGCATGGGTTCACTGTATGCCCATAGGGAAAGCAATTGGCCTGTGAATCGCGGGAAGCCATGTTGACACACTTCCCAGGACATAGATTTCCTATTGCAGCCATTCATTCGCTGTTGTCCTGTGGAGAGCTGTAATGAACGAGCACTGGAGTGGGGAAAACGGCCCGGCCGATGTCGTTTGTCTCTCAAAGTGGCCCGGGGTCAGCGGGAATTTGTATCTGCCGCACACTCACTCTCTCCTTCTAATTCACCTTTTTTTTTTCTTTCTTCTTTTTTCGTTTTCGTTGCTTAATCATTTTGTGATTTTCTTCCTTTCCTTCCTTCTCTTCTCACCCAATCTTTTGATCTTTTTGCTCGACGCTTTTACTTCAAAGTCACACACACACACAACTACACATGCGCTCCCTTCGAGCAATGTCAAGTCACCCTTGATTAAGCTCTGGTAGTGGCATACGAAAGGGCATTAAGGGTTGCATGTGCCTGTGTGTGCGTGCGAGAGAGAGAGAGAGAGAGATGGGGTGTTGAATTGTGTGTGTCTGGCACATCCCGTGCACATGCTGCGTTGAAGACATTACTGCCCTCTCTGCTTTTAACAGAAGCTAATGTTTCCTAAACTAGTGTTGTCCCTGCACACACACACACACACACACACACAGACAGGAAGCGGGAGCTTATTGTGAAGCTGAAATGCTTGATGTGTGTGTGTGTGTGAGACCCCTCTCATGGGTCTCATCTTGTGGAACAAACCACCCTTGATGACCAGATAACATATTCGTCATCGCTGTAATGCAGCACAATATGGTGGCCAGCACTCACTTCAGTCAATGAAAGACCAATAGAAGAGCCAGGAGACAAAGACGTTTCTGTCCTCCTCCACAGGGGGAATAATGGTCACGGAAGGGGTGGGGTTGGGGTGGGGAGAATGACATTTAGACCGACGCAAAAAGGAAACTGGAACCCGGCTAGCATGTTAAGCTCAATACTATTGAGATATTTTTGCTAATAATATTGCTAAAGAATAGCTGCATGGGTAATTTTTTTTTTAGTTCCTGGTCAGCTACAAAATCCCGCCATACTTCAAGCCCACAGTTATTTTGATTGTTGTTTTTCCATTTTGTTTGTGTTTTGTATTCTCTCTTTTTGTAGGGTGAGTTACATCCTTTGTTTTTAAATGGTCTGTATTTTGTATTTTTAGAAACTTTTTTTACTCACTATCATTCAATGCTTTTTAATGCTTAATTTTCCCCTTAGGGAACGTGTTTTCATACCTCATCTTTTCACCAGCATTTGTGGAAAAGCTAACATCACCTAACAAAGATAACAATCTGAACTGAAAACCCAGAACAAAAATAAAACAATGTAATTCTGTCATTCAGCTGGGGGTTTCACCACATGGGCCTACTAGGCCTAATGTCCATTAAATTTTTAGCATCAGCTTACATGAAGTAATACTGTACGTTATCCTAATGTCTGATATGCTGACTGTCTTATTAGACTTTTAGCTTAATTTCGCTGTGCACCTTTATCACCAGATATTATTCTGTAATAATAATTTGCTTGTTTAATCGCCCACTCCTGGAAATGGAATCACACTTTTAAGTCCTTAATCCTGGTTTTTTGCATAATCATTTTAACATTGTTTTTGGACCAACAGGCTATCTGTGTGTAGATAATGTGGATTTGTGAATCCCTGTGAGACCGAAAAAAGCAAATAAACACAAATAAACTTGACATAATGGAATGAAATTAAACAACTAAATGAATGGGATTGTGACTGACAACAACAGTGTTGATTTGAGCGCAAACAGCTGACATGGTGACATCAATAGCTATTATCTGGCAAATACTATAAAGGATATGAGGTCCATTCATAATTGAGGTATGTTGATATTTAAATGACAGAAATGATGAACATTTGACAACACAAATTAAATATTGCTTTTAAAGATCACCACATATACAGGAAATGCACCAACAACAACAGATGCTCGAGATCCACCCTGGTCACCAAGACGACTATACACACAGATCAGCATCTGAGATGAGGAGGATGATAATGATGATGATGACGATGGCGCAATGATAATCACTGACAGTAATGCGCAGAAACATTGGCCGGAATCACCCCAAACGCTTCAACGGAAGTGCATGAATTGAAACATTTCATTTGTGATAATTGATATTTAACGCCATCGCCATCCATGATTCATTTCGCTTCTCATTCCTCCGACTTTTGAGGGGGGCTATCGTCCGTGCCTAATTCACAGAGTGTGAAGCATAATCCTCACTTATTATGTCCAATAATATCAATCTATTCGCTGCATAATAATTACTTATTACTAATTATTACAACCGATGGGTGACAATTTTTCCTCTTTGAGGATTGGCCATTGTGCGGGTGGTTTAAGGACATGGAAAACAATGACGGGCGGGTTTAGGAAGCCGCTAGAAGGGTCCTACGCCAATCTATGCTAGTGTTTTGTTCTTCTGTGTGTGTGTGTGTGTGTGTGTGCTGTTAGGGATCGCAATACATCTCAATTAGAGAAAGGGGAGTGAATGTCCTTGTGTGAATTAGGCCTATAACCAGAGCTCCTATTGTGTGTGACGGTCTGTGTGTGTGTGTGTGCACGGGCAGGGGCGTGCACATCAATTTCCCGCTGCCTGTCTGCCAGCTGGTGTGTGCTGGGGATTCTGGGAGACAACAGGGGGCTCTGTGCTCTGGCTCTGCCCCTGTGCTGATGGCAGAGCTGGGCTCCCCTCACCTTTAAGCTCATTGGCCCATTGGGGGGGTTGACACCTGAGACTGGGGCTACAATGCACGCGCGCGTACACACACACACACACACACATTCACACAATAAAGGACATGCTGAGAGACTCATTTTTTTAGGAGAAAGCAATAGAAGTTTCAAAGTTGACTATGAATTACTTTACCTTTTTCCGCAAAGAATATTGACTTAAGATGGCCTGCCTGTCATCTCTCACAGTAGCCTATGTGTTGCTGATGGGTGGGCGGGGATGGGGCTTCTTTGTAGCAAATGGAATTCTACGACATTAGACGGGCTGCGGACATTCTACCACTATAGTTCGTCAAAACTTAAAAGTGCAAAGCCATTTACTGGATAGTTCTCTCCCGTTCATGGCAATGTTGGAAATAAAACTCCCAATGTTCAATCACTGTCTCAGTTAACGTTACCCTCAGTTTTGCCTCATGCAGTTCCCCCTGGCTTGCTAGCTGTGAAATGCATTGCTGAAGCATAATCCTCATTGGATGTTCTCATTTCAGAGAAAATATGAAATGTTTCAAGCAGACAGAGCTCAGCTTTATATGCTCAAGGAAGAGAGAAGGTGTGAGAGGTACAGTAGCCTAATGCTCACTATGTCCATTTGCCAACTCCTCAACCTTTACAATTATCAAGGTATAGGCTACTTGCCTATACAGCTGCCACTCACTGAGTTTGCTTACATTTAGGTAGAGACATTTGTCTGATACAACATTTAATCTTGTTATGTTTTGTTCACTATATAATTTGTAGTAGAGACAATTGAGGATTCCGGGAAGACCAGAAAGAGACAGGCAGGAACAGCAGTAGATCACTTTCTGGACCTTGGTATTTCAAAAAGTTTGTGTACGGCCCTGATTGGAATTATGTTTTTCAGAAACAATGCAAGTCAATGTCGAAAATATAAATTATACCGTTTACTGTCTCTGGAAAAAACAACAACAACTAAATATTCTTCAATATAGAGTATGTCTTAAGGCTTTCAAATACAACTGTTGGGATACTTTAATATATGTTCCTTTGTTGAGTCTTCGGAGCTAGAGCTGAGCTGGCTGGTTAGTGTTGAGAAAAAAAACTACAAAAAAACAAAACACACATATATATATATATATATATATAT